>VUQJ01019813.1:34521-47828 GCA_015108635.1 Andinoacara biseriatus | reverse complement strand
GAACAAGTGAAAGGTGAAGAGAGGTGAGGAAAAAAAAATGGAGGGATGTCAGGAGGGGAGGAGACAAACGTGTTGAGAGATTGCAAAAATCACTCCGCTTCTGAGGGTTTGCGTGTTGATGAGTGTGTGCGCCCTCAGTCGTCCCTCCTCTACTATTTTTTGCCCAGTTGCCATGGTAACCATCATCCTTAAGCTTGTGTGCGTGTGTTTGGGGAATGTAAAGTCCGTGCCATGGCTGGCAGAAACTGCATTGTCCACACCTCAAAGCTGAACCCCACCACCCAGCTCTCAGCTCTATGGTGACTGAACAAAGCTAAAAAAGCACTCCCAAAAACACATTTCACCCATAATACCCTCCTCACCTCCGCACCCAACCCTCACTGGCCCCAGATAATCGTTCACAGTTTGAGCTTATTCATGGCCTCAGTTATGTGGAACAAATTAAGGACACATAGAATGACTAGGTGCTCATTAAGGCCTATTCCAGATAGGGCTCCATTATAGAATGCTCTAATTAAACTGCTGTGGCACTGAAGCAGCAGTCGGCTGACCTCACTGACTCTAAAGACACTTGAGCTCCATCACGCTACTAGGATCCACTCATTACTACATGGCACTCTATCACGGCTAATGAGTGTGTGCGTGTGACGAGTGAGCTTTTAGGAAAATTGCTTAGCTCTGTACTGCCGACCTGTTTGGCTAAGAAAGAAGATGTTTATGCACACTATGACATCAGCTGCTCCATTTGTGAGTGTGAGCTCCAATAATTGGTATCTAGTACTGAGCAAATTTAGAAGAAAATGCTGCAAATTTGTAACAGGTCAGAATGGGGTTTTTTTTTTTTGTGGCTATAAATTAGTGCTGGGTGGACTGTATATAAAAGATGGACGTAATATTTGGTGTCGCCAGTACTGGCCTATCAGGGGAATGTCTCGCTCTCACACAGCAGACGCATTTCTCTGTGTGTCTCCTATGTTCAGTGAGTGGCAGAGAGGAATGAGCAGCAAATATACTGCGTGTGTGTTTGTTACCCAGACAGAGGACGTGTTTTCTTGTGACACCGTTTCCACTGAAAACAGTGTCGTTTTGATGCGTTTCGACCTCCCGTTTACACGAGAACGGAGTGAAAAGGATATGTTTTGGAAACAGGCTCCGGAGTGGAGCGTTTCTGAACTGCTCCAGCCTACCGGCTCCGTGTAAACAAATGAATTCGATGCTTTTTGGAGATGGGGGCACTCGCACACGCGCACTATGGTTGTGACCGCCACAGTTTTTCGGGCATGCGCTAATAGATGAACAACACTCACAATGGTGGATTCACGAGTGCTTCAGTGTACTTTGGGTAGCACGATTCCCAGTTGATATTTTCTTGTGGTTGAGTGTTGTGTGAAACCTCGTCGTCAGTCCACACAAAGCCTCTCACATTGTCCATTTTGTAAATAATAACCAAATCTCTGCGCAATCCCTCCACGCATGCACTTGTTGCGTAAACAAGCTTTGCAAAAAAAATCACCACCGACTTGTGGTTTGGCAATAAGAACTAAATCATTTTCACCGTTTCTAGCATCGTTTCTGAAACGTCTCCGTGTAAACGGGAGGCCGAAACGCATCAAAACGACACCGTTTTCAGTGGAAACGCTGTGGTGTAAATGGGGCCTAAGTTTGACTGTGCCATGCCATCCGAATGTTTCTTCAAATTTGATGTTGTGATTTAAAAGCTAGATAGCACTTTGTCGCCAGCACAGAGTGCACAGCGAACGTTGGTATTGTCATCTTTAGCTGACACAAACTCAAAATAGTGCCTGTATTTCCAGCTAGAAAACATCTCTCTCCTCCCTCCATTGTTTACGTCGTTGTGTCCAATTAGTCTCTCATCCTGAAAACGGGACTTAATTGTTGCATCGGCCAGACGTCATTCCCTGAGACACAAGAAGAAAGCAAAAATATGTCTTTTTACTGAGGAAAATGATAAAAATTTATCTGATTACTGGACTGCAGATAGTAACACGTTAGATTACTCATTACAGAAAAAAAGTAGTCAGATTAGAGTTACTAAGTAACGCAATACTGACATCAGTGGTCATAATATCAACCCGCCCCTAACCTAATAGGACATGAAGGTGGTCCCAACACATTGATAAATGAAACATGAGCGCTCATATACATTAGCAGACAACACCAAACCTGAAAAATGACTATGAACAAACAGCAAAATCTATTCATATTTTTTATGTCTAGAGTCTCTCAGGTAAAATCCCTCGTTTGATAAAAGTAAAAGTGTTATGCTTTCATTGATCAGTTAATATGTTTTCATACGGATGTCAGTGTTACAATCAAAACTCATCTTTAAGTAGTTGAAAAGTTGTTTTCTGTTTCTCTATCAGCTTTTTGCATTTAAAGTTGTTGCATTTGGATTTGATGCTGGCATGAAGCTCTTTCAGAGGTAGCCCTCATCCATCCCGTAAGTATTTGATTGGTAAATGTGACAGAGTCGGCATTTATAGCAATGGGACTTTTTTCCTGTATATCAAAGTTACATATTTCTGAGTGTTGTGTACTAGAGTACGTGCATTTATACAAAGTATTGCTTTGGTCATGAAGGCCACAGTGCATCCTTGCACCTGTCACAGTCTGTGTGTGCATACATGAGGACAAGACTGTATCTGTATCACACTGTTCTGCAGAAAAAGATGTAACTGCCTCAGCTAACATTTCAATAATCTCTAAGCTGTTCTCAATAAACAACACAGTGAAAAGGATGAAAATATATCCGTCACATGAGCAGAAGGGAATGATGTAATTTACGAGCTGAATGGGATTGGATAGGGATAATTCTGGCGTGCCATATTGAATTACACCTTAAAAATGAGAAATCTCGCTCCTGTGTTGCTCAGTATAGGATTGTTTATTACAGCATTTTGCATAGCTCACTTCTATGTTAGCATTTAATTTGCAACCTAACAAACTTCTTTTCCCGCTTCATCATTCAGCTTAAAGTGTCACTGAAATGTTACTGAGATTGTTCTTTTTTTTGTTTGTATATTTGAACCTATTGGAATACACGAGGAAATCTTATAACAGAATAAGTGTGAAGCCAAAATGCATGTAAGAGACTTGATTTGAATGGTTACATCTTCTAGTTGGGATGGATGGATGGATGGATGGATGGATGGATGGATGGATGGATGGATGGATGGATGGATGGATGGATGGATGAAACTGGGCCATGTTTAAAAAACTAACCCTAAACCCAAATCTTAACTGTTCACTGGTGACCTGATGAATGTCAGGTTAATTGTTACCAAATTTCTAATTTCTCACATTTAGTTGATGATTCATTGGATTTGTAGTTTATATTAAAGTAAATTATGGTGTGCTTATTGAAGATTTTATTTAAAAAAAAATTAACTATACTGTACAGAAATATTTGGCTCTTTAGACATTTGTTTCTTGGATAGATATTTTAGACATTTCCAAAGATCAAAAATAAGAAAACATTCTCATCAGTAAACCAAGAGTTTGGTTATGCATTTCTGAAGTGCTTACATGTCAGTTTAATCTGATTTTCACATCGCAAGAAGCACTGGTTATAGGATATTCCATCTGTCCCACTTTCTTTGCAAACCATTCTGGTTTACAACATCCAGCCATTAGCAGTCCATCAGAGCTGCAGTACTGAGTGGCTGTACTGTACTATATAATGATGACATTTTACTAGTGTATTTAACAAAGTAGTATTTGTGGTGCCAACTTCTACAAGCAGTAACACTAAATCATGTATCTGACACATCCCTCGCTGCAATTATTTTTATCCTCAGCAATTTGGCTTTGACGTGTTTTGTTTTTTTTTAAATAATATAAATACATCATAGAGCAAAAACCCCAGTGAAACGTCAAGAAGGTGTAAGGATGGAGAGTAACAAATGGCCCAAGCCTAATAGTGCAGTCACTGCTGAAAAACAATATCATATTCACAGTGAGCTTCCCTTCTCTGTTCCTGGGCTACAAACGTGTTTTGACACAAAAGATACAAGAAAAAAAAAAAATAGCTCATCATCACTTCTTCCTGTCTGACATAAATGCAAAATGTGTTGTCATTAAGACAGAATTTCTTGCGTTTTGTGAAGCCTAGGTAGCTTTGACCTTTGAACAAGACAAAGTAAAAGGCGCAACAGTGCTTGGAAATCAATGTTGTTGACAGCTTAGAGCTGAGCAGGTAATTCTCCACCAGTTCAAATGGTTAATTTTTCTATGATTTACAGACTCTCTCCTTATCCCTTCAGACTGATTTTTCTTCAGTTTTGCTTTTTGTTAGTATCTTTATCACTACAGGTAGCATGAGAAGGCACCTGTAGTCCATTCAGGTTGCACAGGAAGTCCAGCTCCCACAGCACGGTAGATCCATGCGTGGCCCTACAAGGAGGTTTGCTGTGTCTCTCAGCACCATCTCAAAAGAGATGCCAGGAGACATGGAGCGAGCTGGACAGGGCTACAGAAAAACATCAGCCCAGCAGCAGGACCTGTAGCCACTCCTTGGAGCTAGGAGGAACAGGTAGGCACTGCCAGAACCCAACATAAATGACCTCAATTGGGCTATTCATGTCCCTGTCTCTGACCATGTTGGAAACAGACTCCATGAGGGTCTTATCTGTGACGAGAACAGGGTGCCAATGGCAGACATGCCAATTTTGGTGTTCCAATCCAATCAAATACCAATTGAGCTGCACAGTGTTTGGGTCCTCATGCCATCCTCATGAAGTCTGTTTCTGACACTTTGGTCAGAAACATGCATACAAGTAGTCCACTGGAAGTCATTTTATAGCACTCTGGCAGGGATCCTCCTGTTCCTCCCCACACAAAGGAGCAGATACAGGTCTGGCCTACTGTACTACTAGTCTTGCTGCTGGGTTGATGCCCCTCTGTGTCCCTGACCAGGTGTCCTCATGTAACAACCTGTGTTCAGTGCTGGGAGACACAGTAATCATTCCTGTAATGGTGCAATAAGGGGCAATAAGGTACCATCCTGAAAGAGGATTCTCTTAATTTTCTGAGCAGTGTTTTTCTAGAATATTATAAAAAAAAATATGCATTCTTGCCTAGTGCACTGCCTCCAGTGAACAAATGTTACAAGACAGATTGTGTTTTCTCAAAATCCAGACCTGGGAAATCTGATGCTCTTAATCTGGCTTGATCCAAGAAATTCAGTGGTACATAATTACTCCAGAAGCACTTTGAGCTTGAGCCCATTAGTCAAGGTGCAGACACTAAAATTTAACTGGATCATCATTAGTCTGTGTTCCATTTCTCCACTAACTAAAGGGGAAAAAAATTAGCCTGTTAGTTTTTGTATGTTCCTGTTAACAGTCAAATATGACCTCCTTTACAAAGGCAGTAACTGAAATGTAACCATACTTATTATTGCCACAATTGCTACATCAATTTTACAGATTTTTCAGTACTTACAGTCATGACAACCAGTTATTGTATTAAATGTCAGTTACTTAATGATAGCAAAATGATTATTTCAGCCCTGCAAAAGGCTGCCGACAGCTGGGATAGCCCCCAGCCCCCCTGCAACCCTGAAAAAGGATATGTGGTAGAAATTGGATGGATGGATTTTCCATCCAGTTATCCAACTGTTGGATAACTGGATGGAAAATGGAAAATTAATCCAACCGTTGGGTAACAACTCATCATTTTTCAGAGTCACATGGGGGCTGGAGGCTATCCCAGCCTGTCATAGGGTACACCCTGGACAGGTCACCAGTGTGTTGCAGGGCTAACACGGAAAGACACACAACCATTCACACATTTGGGCAATTTAGAATCACCAGTTAACCTAACCCCACTAAGTGTGTGTCTTTGGACTGTGGAAGGGAACCAGAGTACCTTGAAGAAAACCCACGCAAACACCAGGGGGAGATGCAAACTGCACACTGAAAGGCACGGGCCAAAGCGCATTCAAGCCTAGGACCTTCTTGCTGCGAGGCAACAGTGCTAACCACCACGGCACATTGGTGTATTTACAGCCTCAGTGTGTAGAGGTTTACCAAAATGGAAAAAATGACATTTTAGTAAACCTAAATGCTTTGTTCGATTTTTGCATCAAATAATGTTTATGCTTTTTTCATCAGAATCTAAAAGACAGGGTCCATCTTTAATCATGATATTTTTTAGTACAAAGAAATATAAAGATCAGGGAAGAACTAGCAATTATTTTGTCTGATTGCTTTCAAAATGACTCAGAAAATAATGGAAAAATCCCCGTTTGAAAGTTTTAAAAATTTTCTACTGATCAAAACCCAGAGATTATCATTATTTTGGTATTATCCATGACACCAGCAAGGATCAGGCGGGCACACTTTAAAGACTGTTTAGGCAAAAATAAAGAAAAATAAAGAAGCCCCCTCCTCCAAAATCCTAATAATTTATTGTTGACACAAATTTCATTGCCACAGCTCTAATCAGTATTATTTAAAAACGCTGCTCTGTTTGGAGAATGGTATTAGTGGTATGTGTGTCTACCGTAACCATTTAATTAGCAAAATAAAATGACAAAAATCACACACAAAAATTAGCCCAGTAGAACCAACAAATTAGAAATTCTGTATTGTCATTTCACGTTTTTTATGCAACGAAATTCTGTTTGATAGCTCTCCCTTCTTTCACGGCAACATATAAATATGAAAAGGCTATAAATTGCACAAGTAATAAATAAAAATGTATACAAGAACAAACACAGAAACATAAAAGTAAGATAAGATATGATAATGTTTATTTGTCACATGCACAGTTATACACAGTACAATGAAATGTTTGTTGTACCTGCAGCCGATAATAAGTAGTGAAGAGAAAAACAAACAAACAAACAAAGAAAACGAGCCAAAAATAAAAACAAAAAAGAGAAATATATGAATATATAAATAAGAAGAATAAGAATAGGTTATTCACACTATACACTATACACACTATACATAGATAATATAATAATTTATATTGTGCATTGTGCAATAATAGTCCAATTTAAGGCTCAGAGTTGAGCAGACAACTTGTGGATAAAAACTCTTCTTCAGCCTTTCAGTCCTGGTCCTCAGGCAGCGGTAACGCCGGCCTGATGGGAGCAGTGAGAGTATCCAGGGTGGCTGGGCTGTTTTAGGACCTTCAGAGCCCTTAAGCTGCACTGCTTGGTGTAAATGTCCTGCAGGTTGGGGAGGGTGGTTCTGATGGTCCGTTCAGCATAACGAACCACCCTTTTTAGGGCCGTGAAGTCCTGCTTAGTGCAGTTTCCCATCCAGGTGGTGATGCTCCCACGCATGATGCTCTCGGTGGTGCAGGTGTAAAAAAAATTTTATACAGCACTTTTCTGCTCTGACTGAGCACTCAAAGCGCTTATACTCACCCAATCACACATACAAGCACTACCATGTTTAACTAAGCGTGTTTTATTATCTAACATTCACACTTCCAACAAATCTGTATCCGTAGCAGCCAGGAATCGAACCACCGCCCTTCCGATCACTAGGTGACCTGCTCTATCTCCTGAGCTATAGCCACCCCAACAGTGGGCGGCTGGTCAGGAAGCTGTAAACCCACCTACACAGGGATGGGCCCAGGCCATCCCTCCTCACGTCACGCTCTGTCACAGTGAGTGACAACAAATATAAAGAATATAAATGGCAACCAAAAATGAAGTAGTACAGGCCTAACTGTCCATAAAGTGTGGAGAGTAAAGTGCAAAGGCCAGTCAGATGCAAAGTGTGAAGTGCAGTGAGTCCATGCTCTGGCTTACAGCAGAGCTTTTACGGCTCTGTGGAAGAAACTGTTCTTAAGTCTTTCTGTCCGTGTCCTCATGATCCTGAGCCTGCCAGAGGGGAGGGTGCCAAAAAGACATTGTCCAGGGTTTTGTGTAGTCTGACCTGATTTTTACGGCTCTTTTTCTCAGCTGGGCAGAGTGAATTTGGTCCAGAGATGGGAGAGGGGCACCAGTGATCTTTGATGCAGTCTTGATGCAGGTCTTTTCTCTCCTCTGAGGTGCAGCTGGAGAACCATACCGTGCATCCACAGCTCAGGACACTCCCTATGGTGCATTGGTAGAAGTTGGTGAGGAGTTTCCGTGGGAGCCCAGTTTTCCTGAGGGACCGTAGGAAGAAGAGTCTCTACTGGGCCTTCTTCACCACCTTCACTTTCTCTGGTGTTTTGTACCCATGTCAAATCCCTTGAGAGGTGAACACCAAGGTACTTGAAGCTCCCCACCTGTTAATAATGAACTCAACCTATCTGAATTTTCATATCCTTTCAGCCATTTTTTTTCCAAAAAAAGGGGGAACAAATAGCATATATCAATTCTTTAAACGAATCACTCAGCAAACTCCGGGTAGGAAGAAAATCAAACAAATACATCAAAGCCTGCGTTTCCTGAATGGTTCCAAAAAACGAGCCAGTGCCCTTAGAAACCCTGATCCAGCTTTACACCACAGCCATGTACCAAAAAATGCTTTAAACCTTTTCTTTCCTTTAGGACAGCTGTGTGAATTCGAATGTTTTGCATCTTAAAGTCATACATAACAAAGGGCATCATCACTTTCAGTGATAAATCAGTCACTTAGTCTTATCTTGTTTATTTGATTGCACTACAAGAAGCTTACAAGTCAGCCTTTCAGCAGTTTGTTTTAATTAGAGCCCGACCGATGTAATCAGCTGATAACATCGGCCCACCAATATCCCCAGTATTGGCATTTATAATGGCCAATAACAAAATTTAAAAAGAAAATAAGAGATGGGTGAAATATGTTTGATGACGGCGAGCGGTGCAGCTATAAAGTCCCAATTAAAACTGACATTAATTGGTAATAATTTATGGATGTTTATCTTTTACTGTGCAGTGACTGGTGAACCCTTTGTCTTTCATTTTGTACCTGTTTATTATGTATGGAAATAAGCATAAAGATAACATC
The DNA here is from genome assembly GCA_015108635.1 of Andinoacara biseriatus. NCBI lineage: Eukaryota > Metazoa > Chordata > Actinopteri > Cichliformes > Cichlidae > Andinoacara > Andinoacara biseriatus. The sequence continues at coordinate 38,874 of VUQJ01019813.1, read as the reverse complement.
ACGTAGGAGCCTCCTGGGATCTCATTTGCTCGAACATTGATCATCATCTCCCGATGTTAGCATGCGGGATTCACATGCTACGAAACATTAAAGAGTGAAAGCTACTTCATTAAAAATCCACAGTGCCAGAATTTCATCCATCTCACTTTAATTGTAAGTTAGCACAGGATGAATATTTGTCAAACTCCTCCACCTTCCGCAAAGCCATCACCAGCATGATGGATGCGCAGTTCAGAGAGATATTAACAGCAGAAAGATAATTAAAGTCACTGGAAATAAAATGACTTTTTGGATGCTCATAATATCTTTGCCGCAGTAACATAAGTACCATAGACCTGATTGTTTAACGAGAGCAGTCTGCTGTCATCCGTTCGCACCTCAGAGAGGAGCATGACGTAGAACATGATAAAAATGTAGCAATAATTCTTGACTTGTGTAGTCATTTGAGGCATGTCACAGTCTTATGATGGCTCACACAGATCTAACAGTTTTGTTTCCTAACAGTTTGAATCTATTCAGCTGCATTTTGGCCATTTTTCTTTTCCCCAGCAGACACTAAAGCATTTTTTGCTGGATATTTCAGCTTCTTCACACTGTTTTTGTTTTGTTTGTTTTTTTCTCAAAACTCATACCCACAGGCAAGAACCTCAGCAGGTTTGAAGTAAATTATTTAGTGTTTAATTTTCTTGCTTTTCTTTTTTTTTTTTTAAGTTCATGAAACAAGTGCTAGTAATATTTCACAGCTGCTTTTGTTCACAGTTTCATCAGGCATAGATGTTGGGTGTGGTCAGAGGTGTATCGTCCAACTAACAAAAGATAGAAGTATTTTTTCTTCAAACCAAAACCTGCTGCAGAGTTTATCTGAATTACAAGGAGAATGTGTTTCTGGTTAAAGGAATAGTGCAGCTAAAAAGCTACTTTTCACTCCAAATCTGTTTTATGGTGTCAATGAAAATGATAACACGTTCCTGGCCTAAAGCCTCCCAAACTTCCTCAATGGAAAGAAGGTTAAAAAAGGTGTATGTAATGGAGAAAATTACTGCAAAACTTCATTTGAAATTGGATCTGTTTACAGACCTGTGGGCTCTTGTCACTGAGCATTTTGGATGGGCTTGAATACTGACTGTTTTCAGTTGATATGTTAACATATTTATTTTTAATTACCATTGATTTTTGAACTGTGACACAACATGGTGGAAAGTTTACACCTAGTGTACTTACTGTTATTTAGCTGGGAAATTTTTCTTGAATGTGCTATTAGTAGAGACGCAATTTGTTCAATTGTTCTTTTGGTATTGTTTTGTGTTGTAACTGTATACAAAATTTCCTGAATAAATATTGTTTAAAAAAAGACTACTTTTCTCATGGGGAAGATATCCTTATTTCTGTAGAGAGAGCATTAAACATCAGTGTCAAGGATAGAAAAAGACCTAAATCAACAGGACTTTATATACAGTACTTCTGGTAACACATAACAGCCGAGACTCAGCAGTGGGACTATCGCTGTCAAAGCACTGGGATCTGCATCTGCATTACGAGCATTCATTTCAGCTGAGAGTGACCTTTATATCTACCATACATATACAGTGGGTAAAGTTTCAAGATATGATTTCAATGACCTCTCAGCTTCGGGGGGATAGTACACAGTGTTGTTCCTAAAACAACCTTTGAATCGAAGAAAAATTGCAAAAAAATATGAGAATTTCGTATTTCAATCAGTGTATTTATCTTAAATAACTATTATTTCAGCATCAAGCAGAGTTATTGTGATTATGATCTGCTATAACTGAGCAGTCCTAAATTGTATTTAGCTTTTATTGCATACACAAAGGGTTCTGTTACATTCCATTAGCTAAAAGCATCGCTCATTTCCTCATCACCGCTAAGCTCTGAGGAAGAGATACATAAGACTGTTTATTGGCGGAGTGCAGCAGAAGTAGGACTACTTTAATCAACTACAGTAGGATTACAGATCTTAACCTCAGCACTTTTAGCGAGGTCATTGTTTGTTTGTTTTTTCCTGCAACATTTCTACTTGTGACTGTGACGGATGCTGTTGCAAGTCACTATTTCAGGCCGACTGCGTCTCTGTGCAGTTTATCATGTAGGTTTTTTAACCAATGTATTTTTAAACAGAAATACTGATCCAGGTGCTGTGTTTAAATGCAGCCTCACATTAGCTGTGCTGAGACTTGCCAAAAGCAAGCTGGGACAGCGTCCAGCTGCCTCAAACAGTCAGCAGGGTAAAGCAAGGATAGCAAACGGGTGAATGATACTTGTAGAAGCAAAACTAACGCTCCTCGAAATACAACTAGCATGAATTAGGCACGGGAGGGCTGTTTTAGGTTGTGTGCATGCATTGGTTTAAGTCACTGGTAGAAATTAATGCAGACATTCAGCTGAATAGCTTTAATGTGCTACTTGGAAATAGAGGTATCTAAAAAAAAATGGGGTTCATAGAGAGGAGGAGGAGGAGGTAGTGAGGAAGAAGGTAAAGGATACCAGCACAGTAAGCAAAGAGGTGTATACAAGCCAACTCCTCAATTTATTATCTCCTAAGCGGTATGAATGGACTTCCTGGATTTCATTTGGATAAGGAATGAGGCACAGCAACGAAAACCCATCTGTCAACATTTTTGTACGCTGAAGCGATGAATGGCTCTTAAGAGCATTGTTTATTAAACCTTGTGCTCTACTGTATACCCCCGCTCCCTCTTAAAATGCTCAGCTGCACCGCTGCTGGTCATGAATCAAGATACGGACTCTCAAAGCCCCCGGGACAAAGTCTCCAGGAGAAAAATTTACTGCACCACCGGCCTTCTGCAGCAGCACGAGCGCTAATGATATCATCACACGCTCCATGTTTAGCCTTCCTCTCATTCACTTTTGTGTATGGAGGAATCCTTGACTTTTTTCCACTTTTTTTGCTATATAATAATGATAATATGATAAATGATGAGTGTTTTTATTCAGCTCACCCTTTATTTTTAAGGTTGGAGCCTATCCCAGCTGCCAGAGGGCAAAAGGCAGGGTGGACCGTGGACAGGGCGTGAAGTAAACACTGTAGCTTTTCATTCATCATCTCACATGATCCAATCCAGTCACGCCGATGTTCTGCAGCTCCAGTATCATTACATCCATGGCTCAGTAGTAGCATACTTTCCACCGGCACTCTGCTGGTCAACCAGTCGTTTTTGATGATCTGCGTATTTGAATTGGCAAAGACACCGAATGCCCTCATTTGTACAGGCTTGAATCCTGGACTACGAGTACGCTGGCTTCTGGCTCCCCATGGCTGGGTTAACTGTCTCTGGGCAATGTGTTCTGTAAATGTAAACACGGTTTTCACTTTAATATGAATTAGTGCATTTATCACAGTTCTTGTAGTTGTCTGTACAGGTGACATTTAATCATTTTTACTCCATTTTGCTAAGTAAAGAAATCCTGCGCACTTGCAAAGACAAATGGAACATAGAGCTCATCTGATTATGTGCCTGTCAATTATTGGGGACAATATTCAACATTTTTTCTGATTATCAGTATGTAGGTTTTGTTTATTTGTTTGTTTGTTTATTACAATTTCCAATAAAAATGATCTAATTTAGGAAACGTGCTAGTCTGACTCTTTCTCTGATTTGGTTACACACAGTGAGAGCCCATAAATGCTGAACACAGAGCAGCACACTCACAGTCTGAAGCAGCTCACTGAGCTAGCAGAGCTGTGGTTCAAAGCAGGGATGTTCCCGGTAGCTAATTTACTAGTAATTCAAACAGGATACATATCAGAAATAGGAAAACACTCGGAAAACAATCAAAATTTTGATGCTTCAGGCGTCAGGGTGGCTTATGGCATGAGCAGGCAGCCATGTGTGGCGGTGCGGATGGTGCTGGTGTAAGTCCCAACCGGTTGCTATTTGGTTTTCTGTCTCTTTTCACCACAAACTGTTTAATAAAGGCCCCAAAAAATTGAGCTTATTTACAAGTTTGTTTGGTTTTTTTTTTTTTTAGCTGTAAACGCATTATCAGTCTCCTTGATTACTTATAATGTTCTGACCCTGAAAATGCCATCCTGGTTGATCCGTCATGTAAATGTTTAACGTTTTGGGATCGATATTTCAGTCAAGCTGTGTTGAGATTCCTCACTAATTTATAAACCCCAGTTACGGCCTTCATCAGAGTGAATGAAATAATGATAATCTGTGGTATCCAAAGGGTGCATTTTAAAGCACACTAAATCACCAGTAAAAACAACATAAATTTCAAATGTTTTTCCACTTGGTGTTGCATGTTTTTTTTTTTTTTTTGTTTTTTTTTTTTTTTTTTAAAAAAAAATTTTTTTTTTTATTTTCCTCT
>VUQJ01019802.1:23113-42463 GCA_015108635.1 Andinoacara biseriatus | reverse complement strand
TCCTTCTCCACACACACACACACACACACACAAACACACACACACACAGTGTTTTTTGAAACCCTGATAAAAATCTGTTCAAACAGGCAGAGCTCATTATAGCTCACCTACATCTTTGGGGCGGGACTCCAGCGTTATGTGAGACAGTGTGAATATAAGAAACGAGCTGTGTGCTGCACATAACATATTTGGCAATTCCAAGGTACTTCTCTTGAAAGGAAACAGCAGCTAGCTGCCTGCGCCCAGGTAATAATCTATTAGTCTGTACAAAAGCTTTTGTATTTCAAATTAGAGTTTGAAACAGTTTGTCTTTCTACCAGAATCTGAAGACTTTGATCATCATGGATAAATCTGCAACTTCTCTCATCAACTTGCGTTACCAACATGGCAGCGAGGGAAGCCCCTCCAATCCTGCCAAGTTCAAAGATCAAGACTTTGCCGAGCTAAAAGCTGACTGCCTCCAAAGAAAACAATTGTTTCTGGACATGGAGTTCCCACCCAACAGTCGTTCTTTGGGTGATGTGCCTGGTGTGAAGCATGTGAAATGGCTTCGACCAGAAGTAAAATAATTTAAAATGTTTTTTCCTTCCACATCTAAATCTAATGGCAGAGAAATATAGATTCTTTACATGCTTGTCAAAATCAGATTTATTTCCACCGTCTTTTCCAGGTTTTATTAAAAAATAAGGATAAACCTGCTTTCATTGTAGACGGAACGTCGCGATTTGACTTTGGTCAAGGCAGTGTGGGTAAGCAACAATTCTTTGCTCATAGGTAACAACAACAAAATCTATGTGGCACATCTTGGAAAAATAAAATTACTCTTTTACTAGGTGACTGCTGGTTTGTAGCTGCAATATCTGCAGGGACATTTCAAAAAGATCTGATGGCACAAGTTGTGCCTATGGAGCAATCCTTCGAGAATCATGCTGGAATATTTCACTTCAGGGTAACAAAGAATTAAAGAGTTTGTTTAAAAAATATTTTCACAAAACAGCCACACAATACGTATTAATTCTTACCTGTTTCAGTTCTGGAGGTTTGGAAAGTGGGTAGATGTTGTCATTGATGATTATCTGCCAACAAGCAACAATCAGTTACTGTTTTTGCGTTCAAAATCTGGAAATGAGTTTTGGGCTCCTCTAATGGAAAAAGCATATGCCAAGTCCGTAACACCCTCACACACTTTCATTTAACAGTTTAGAAAGTCACATCTGTGATACAAATGCTTGTCCTTTTGTGTGCGTCTTCTTCAGAATATGCGGCTCGTATGCAGAAATGATTGGTGGGTTTCCATCAGAGGCCTGCAAAGACTTCATTGGAGGTGTGAACCAGATCTACAAACTCGGGGATGACAACTCACCACAATTGATTTGGCAGACACTAGAAAAAGCCACTGCCTGCAATTCATTGATTTGCAGTTGGACTCCATCCAATGAGGTAAGAAGCACATTCACAGAGGAACAACAAAGCAAAAAAAAATGATAGCTTTTAAAAACATTTTAACGTTGTCCTTTTGTCACTTTCAGGGTGTTGTGGTCTCTGACAATGGATTGTTGAATAAGCATGCCTACTCTGTGACAGGTGTCACTGAGGTAAATTCTGGAGCTGCAAAATTGCATTCAACATAGAAAACAGATGAAAACAAGAGCTATGAGACAAGATCAGTCAAGCAATATCTGACCCCCCCCCTTCCCCCAATTTTATCTGAAGGTGGAATTCAACGGCTCCAAAGTGAAGCTGGTGCGAATCATGAATCCACATGGTAAACAAGAGTGGAACGGGGAGTGGAGTGACAAGTAACTAATTTAATCAATAATTCTGGCATTAAAGTGTAACTTGAATATACAATTTGATTTCATAATCATACTTCTAGTTTCATTTTTTTTAATGTATTTATGTAATTGACTCAAAAACTTTTTCATGGACTTTTTTTTTCTTTCAGAAACAAAAAATCTGGAACTGATTTACATTTAAAGTTTACATGTTGTAAACTTTGAGCTCCCAGTGCAAGAGAAGAAGACCATCCTTAGGCAGAAAAAAAAAAAAATAGAGCTATAGTGGGGACATTAGCAGCAGTCATTTTGTTACAAAATAAGGTAAAATGCCCAGACATGCTCAGATCACAACAATGGTGGATGAGTCAAGGATCATTTGTACTAAACAACAACAACTTAGGAAAGTTCAGCCAAATGACACAATGAAAAACACTTTCCAGGAGCTCAGCACATCCTTAGCTAAGTCTACTAGAAAGAGAAAAAGAGGGTTCAGCCCAGTGCAAACCATTCATTGGCCTCAAGGAAAGAATGCCAGATTGCCATGATAACATCTAAAAAGGCCCAAAGCAACTTTGAAACAGCATTCTGTGGGCAGGGGTAAAGTTCAAAATGTACCAAAATGACAGGAAGAAACAAAAACAACAAAAGGGTTTGGAATAGTTCATAACCTGAAGCATCACATTACATTCATTTGCTTAAGAGAAAACTAAAGAAAGATCCATAAACAAAAACAACTGAAGACACCTACAGAAAAGGCCTTTCAGAGTATGACTAAGGATGTCCAGCAATAATATATATGTTGCTTGTGTATAAAACTTATTTATTTGTTTCATTTGCTAAGGTCTGATTTATGGAGCAAAGTGAGACCAGAAGATCAAGAAAAGCATTTCGACCGTGAAGAAGGAGAATTCTGGTAAATAAAAAGTCCCACATGAAGAACTCAGTTGCAGAATGAACACAGACTAAAACATAGATGTAAAAAAAATTATATGATTATTTGGCTGTAGTATTTTACAAAGGTTTAGGTCTGAATGGTTGATATTTAATGTTTTTCTTGCCTTTTTATTTTATGTTTTATCTCTTTCTATTTTTCTGTCTATCAGGATGAAATTGGAAGACTTCTGTCGCCATTTCAGTAAAGTATCCATCAGCTATGAGACCCCTAACTTTACTGATGGTGACTTCAAATGTCAGTGGAAATGTATGGACTACGAAGGCAGCTGGGTAGCAAACAGATTTGCACTGGTCTCCGTGGATAAATTTGATCCCTGTTCGTTCTTTTCTTTTCTTTTTTTTCTTTTTTTTTACTTTAACCATCACTGCACATTTCTTTAAAAAATTAATTATCATTATTAATGTTTCCACTCTCTGCAGCTACCTTGGCATCAAACCCTCAGTTCCGCATCCAGGTGAGTGCTACAGACAAGGAGCCAAAGCGCAAAAGCGTCTTGCTCTCCCTGATACAGAAACCTCACCAGGGGTACCGCAAGACGGTTGTTCCACAGGGACTTAAAATCTATAAGGTAAGTATTCTGAAATGTTCTATGAAATATAAATAATAATTAAATACATCAACTGAGTAACAAAGGAGAATAAACAATATTATTAAAATGATTTTTCAACAACTCTGTGGCATTACTATTAAGACTGTAGTTACCTAGTTGGCCGGTTGAGTTAGTAAGATGCAAAACCGTTTATTGTAATTCTTCTTTCCATTTTACAATCAACAGGTTCCACCAGGGGTAAGTACAAACAATAATTAATATGTGAAACTTTGCACTGAAAGCAAATTCAGCAAAATAACTTTAACAAAGTACACTGAAACCCAGGAAACAATTTCATCACACACATTCCTTCATATTTTGTGCAGACCCCACAAGGACCCCTGGACGTCCCTTTCTTTCAAAAGAACAAGCCTGTGCAGGCAACGCAGGTTTATAGTGATGAAAGAGACCAGACTGAACTACACAGTCTGGAACCTGGAGAGTACGTGATCATCCCGTTCACCAAGGAACCCTACATCACTGCAGACTTCGTTCTTACTGTCTACACCAAAGCTGATACTAAGATCAGGTAAAGGCTGGCTTTGACATTTCACTGGGTAATGGACTAAATAGACTAGTTCTTACATAGTGCTTTTCTACTCCACTTGAGCAATCAAAGGACCTTATAGAAGACATTTGCATTCACCCAGTCACACACACGCATTCATACAAGGACTTTTTTTCTGGATCTAAGGGCTTGCTATCTAACAATCCCCAAGGATACTTTGGCATGCAGACTGGAAAGTATTCTTTCAGTCATAGGTTTTTATACTATATATCCATCATTTGTATTACTATGGTTTTGAGTAAATACAGAAGGCTTAGTACAAAGCCATTACAGATGTTAGCCATAAGTAAACTAAATCATAAGTCTGCAAGTTGCCTTTTCTCTTGTTCCAGTGGTTGATCACCCACAAGTACAACTAGACCAGACTCATTCACGAGAGCTGCATGCGAAGATTCCTCCAAGCAGACTTGCTTTCATGCCTTCCTGCACCACCACAAGAGCTGGATAGCTTTTACCGGGTTTCCGGGCTGAGAATATTAACAGTTTTTATTTTCTTTTGCATGAAAAATCACTGTAGGCTTAATAGCCAATCTATTTTTTAATCAATTCTTTTTCAGAATTTATTCTTGTACTTCAATGTAGAAGTACACCATAAAAACTCATATATAGTAAACTTTTTACTTAGTGCTTTATCGACTGTCTAATTAGTAACATAAATAAATTAGAATTTACTTACTTTTAGAGGAAGCTTCAGTTTTTGGCATTTTCCCACAGGCTTGATTTTTCAGACCTTAGTTATACCACTTGACTTTTTCCAAAGTGCTGACCCACATTTTATTATTCTGATGTTAAACATGAAATTACTGAGGAATTACCCCAAAATCATTTAATCCAAAAAACTATTTTGTTGTTGTTGTTTCAATCAATTAATTGAGTCTCTTCCATTCTGTTATCAAGAGCCTGAGTGGAGTTCTTTTCTTAGCAGTAATTAACATATTTGTGAAAATTATACAAATTCTAAATATCTTGTGATAAATAAAACACATAGATGTATCGGCCAAACAGTAGGCATCGATTCGTTTTTGGATAACTACAAAGACTCGTGACTCATGCAACTATTTGTACACCACTTAACAATAGTACTACACCACCACCCAATGGATGATTTATGCCAGTTGCCCTAAAATAACTTCATTAAAATAATTGCTAATTACCTAATTCTTCTTTTTTTGTTTGTTTCTGTAATGGTTAATCCACTATCAGCAAGTAAATCAAAATAAAAAATTTCATGCTAAAACATAATTTTTGTAACCCACTTGTTTTCAATTGTACTATTTCATAATAAAGCAGTTTAAAAAAAAAACCTTTGATGCCACATTTCAGTTATTTGCTTGTATTCCTGAACAGCAAGATTAGTTTTAGTAGACGAATGTTATGCTTGCATATTTTTTGACTTTTCAAACAATGTGAAATCAGTTTGCCTAATAAATAATGTCCAAAAGTAATACTTTGTTATCACAAAATCTTTCTGCAATAAAAAAAAGTTACCCTCTGAGTTATCTTCTCAATATTCACTCTTTTGCTCATTTCAACATGAAATTAAGAATGACCAGGAGGAACAGCAGTAACTGTGGGCCAGAGCTTATTTTATTAGCCTATCACTGAAAACACCTGAAACATAAAAGGTGAATGAACACATCTCCAGGTCACAAGTAATTCCACACTCATTCACATTCCCAGTTTAGCAGCTGAGACAAAACTTACTATTTACAATCATTCCTTCATGACAGGACACAAGAGACTCTCTGGCAAAACTATCATATTTTATAGGTCAACCTTTTTTCTTTCTTTTTTTTAAATACAAAGAGAAATCAAAAACACACACACTTTCAGTCTGTTCACTGCATGGTGGACACAGTGGTTACAGGAAAAGATTGTTAATTTCCTATAATTATATTACTGTCTCATGATAAGGATATAAGCAACAACAAACTTACTCTACTAAGAAGCGTTGTCACCTTACTCATTTTGCTATAAACCTCCACAGCTGTTCAGAAATTTTAGAAAGATCGATAATTTGCACTGCTGCAGAGGACAGGAAGTTCTTTACACTGTAGTTTATCCCACCCTGTTTTAGTTTTTAAAGACTCACTAGTATACCAAGTGTGTATTAATCCACAGCTAAAAATAGTCCTTAAAAATGCCTTTTTTTTCAATTTCCTCCTGTTTGATGATTTTTCCCTAAACGTTTAAATAAGGCTCTTACATACAGCTTCATTTTACGTTGCTAAAAAGTGTATTTTTCAGCAGGAACCAAACAAGTTGAATAACTATTAAGAGTTTAAAGAAGAAAAAAAATCATTTGCTTTTTTAAACAAAATATAAAAATCTTCTCCAATCTTCTCAAAACTCTGAGTGCAGTTCGAGGATGTTTTCTTAGTGTGCTCTCAGTCCTCCTCTTTCTCGACATAGCTTTTCGATGCCGAGCGAGCCATCTGCCTGGCCATGTATCTCTCTCTCGCCGAACTCACAGTCTGATCCGTGCTGCGCTTTGCAAACTTATTTGCCTTCTCCTCCTCTTCCTCTTTCTCCTCACCTTGATTTTTCTGCTCCTCTTTGTTCTCTTTTGTGCATTCTTTGCCTTCTTCCTTCTTTTCAAGATCCTTTTCTTCCCTCTTTACGCCCTTCTCCTTCTCTGGTTCCTTCTCCTCCTCCAGATGTCTGTCTTTCCACTTGTCTTCATCTGGTTTCCTTCTCTTTTCCCTCTCACCATTCTTATCCCGTTCTCTTTCTCTGGGGCTCCTCTCCCTCTTTCCATGCCTGTCTTCCCTCTCCGTATCCCCTTTGCCTCTACCCCTGTCATCTTCTCTACCTCGGTCTCTGTCCCTGTCTCTGTCTCTCCTTCTATCCCTGTCACTTCTTCTTTCTCCATGCCTGTCATCTCTTTCCCTCCCCCTGTTTCTGTCTCTTTCTCTATCCCTATCCCTCCCTCTGTCTTGGTCTCTGTGACTCTTTTTATGTCTGTCTCGCTCCTTTTCTTTTTCCCTCTCCTTGTCATCTCCGCTCCCTGATGAAGGTGACCTCTGCCTGTACTGGCGTTTTGAGTGTGCAGAGCCACCACCAGGCTTGCTAAACCCAGATCTCTGCTCATGCCCTTCCTCAGTGTCACTGCTTGAACTTGGGATATTTTCATGGGATGAAGGAGAGGGAACAGGTGACGTCTTCTCTGTGTCTTTTGAAACCTTTGAAGTTTGAGGTCTGTAAAAGGCACAGAAATATAATAAAGGTTTGTAAATATTATTAAAAAAAAGAGTTTGCATTCATCAATGAGGAAGTAATGAGGCACTATGACTGACTTGTTTGCCGAGCGATCTGGTATTGCCTCCTCTCCTACAGTCTGATTCAGCAGGTGCCGATAAAAGCCACTCAGGTCTTTTTGTTTCTTCACATCCAAAGCAGCTAAGCAAAGACAAATTTAAACAAACAGGACATGCTTTATGTTTACAATATCCAGAACACCCACAGATTACGAAGACTTGCATCACTCATTCATAAACCATAACTGTAAAGTATCATTCAAACCTTCAATCTCTGCCTCTCTCCTCTCTCGTTCCTCCTCTTCCTTCTGCTCCTGCAGTTTTTGCCTATAGGCAGATGTAACATAAGCCTCTTTATCCGCAAACTTCTCTCCCTCTGCCTCCCTTTCCTTCTGAATCTTCCTCTCCTCCCTTCGTTCTTGTTCTTTCTTTCGGTCCTCTACTGCTTTCATTAACTGGTGGATGTATTTTGGCTGTAACAGAGACACAGGCAAATTTCCATCTCATATATTACACCAAACAGACACCATAACACAACCTTAAATAAACAGAAGCACAAACATAAATGAGTTTACCCTTTTGTCAGCGCCTCCCAGAATTTTTTTGTTGGTCTCAAGTCTCTGTTTTTGGATGTCATCGTACACACCATCATAGTCATATACAGTACTGTCCTGCTCCAGGGCCTTCTGCATCTCCAGACGTGTCTTCAGAAAGATGAAAACATAAAGATAAAGAGAAACATAACAGTGTAAAAAAATTTATGACAATATGTAGATTCAACACTCCTCTTACCTGTTTCATCATCTTCTTTTTTATTGATTCTCTCTGCAGACTTTCCCCAACTGAGGTCTGACGAACAAAACATATAAAAATGTTTTCAGCAAATTTAAACAGAAGCCTGTTAAGAGCCAAACTAAATAGTGGAAACACGTCATTATTATTTCTTTTTGGGGCCAATCAAATTGAGTTTGCCAAACGACAAAGAATAAATTGTAATGTCCTGCTTGTAACAAATCCATTTACCAACCTCTTCATCGGAGTCATCCCCGAACACAGAGGGTTTCGGTAGAGTTGTGGTCTTTGATAATCCTTTCTTTTGTGATATAATCAGCCCATACCTGAGGACAATCAGGAAACATGGCTTCTTTAATCCTGTCTTTGCGAATGCAAAACCTTTACTGGTTATAATCATGAAAAGTTGTATTTTCGCCAGAACAAAAGCAAAGGTATTGATCTGACTGACATAACATCCAAATCAATCATAACACACCTTATTTATTTGCTTGTTTGTTTTGTCGCGCATTAAAGTGACCCAATTGGCTGCACTTTGAATGAATAACTCTAATCTCGCTGCCTACTGTAATCTAACGACAACCAGCTGTTTGGGGTCAAATAAATCAGCTAATAAACGTATGGTACGCGTGTAAAAACACAAAACGGGCCTAAGAGGCTGCTTTTTAATAAGTTATGAGACAAGATAGCATAACGTTAGCATTTCGCTAACTACGAGAAGAGCCTCCGTTCTTTATACATGATTCCGAGCTGGAACGACACGGCTGCTACACTGAAAGAAGCTCTTTAGCGCGACTGTAAATATAGCCATAATAAACTGAAACTATAATAAAAGTCTGCTATCATAACCATGCTAGCATAGCTGCACTTACTGTTTTGTAGGGACCGCCATCTTGCTCCACTGGCTGTGTGGACGCGCACAGCAGATTCGACACAATTTTAGGGGGTTCGTACAAACACTGTGCGAAGCTGCAGCTCAGCAGGTATGGAAGCAGGCAGTTAATAAGGTCACCACACGACGGAGCCATAGCCATATTTTTGGGAGTTTGATTTGCTGCTCTTATTGGTTTAACCCTCTGTTACGAATGTACGGACGTCCACAGACAGTTGGACGCATAGAGGCAACATTAGATAAACAAAATCCGACTAACCTGGATAATATTATGCAATAATTGAGGTTATTAGAAACAAGTGTTTATAATCATGTAAGTAAAAACAGAATGAAATGGTTTGAGACAGGTTTAAGGAAAATAGCTCATTTTGAATGCGAACAGGCCTGGAAAAAATTGGGACACTCTGTAGCATCTCGTCTTCTTTTAATAAAAGTCTGTAAATGTCTGGCAGCTGAGGAGAGCAGCTGAACTGAGCACTGATGACAAAGCAGATCGCCTCTCTCCTCTTTTAGTCCGGAGGATGCAGCTCCATGGTTTCCAAAAGGAATTTCAGATTTTGATTCGTCTGACCACAGAACACTTTTCCATATTGCCGCAGTCTACTTTAAATGAGCTTTGCAGAGAAAACGGCAATGTTTTGGGGCCATCTTCGCATACGGCTTCTTCATTGCATGATAACCTGCATTTGTGGATGGCACGATGTGTTCACAGACAGTGATTTCTGGAAGTGTTCCCGAGTTCATGCCGTGAATTCCACGCTTGTTTTTAAAGCAGTGCTGCACCGAGAGCCCGGAGATCACGGGGACCCAGGCTTGTCCCTTGCAGACAATTCTCCAAATTTTCAGAATATTTTGATGAAATCATTTGATGACGTCATTGTTGCTGATGAGATATTCAGTCTTCACTAGTTTACGCTGAAAAACATTATTCTGAAATTACAAACATATTTACCTCTAAAAACCTCTAACTCTCCAAGTTGCCCTTTTAATACGCAATCATGTTACTGAATTGTTGTCAGTTAGCCTAATTAGCTGCAAAATGTTCCTCCAGCTGTTTCTTTTTAGTACAAATTACTTAACCTACTTACTTACTATTTACTTATTTACCGCTTTTTGTTGCTCCCATTACAACTTTTTTTTAGATGTGTTGCTGCCATCAAATTCAAATGAGCCAATATTTTGCATGAAATAGCAAAGCGTTTGAACATTGATTCTATTTTGAATAAAATATGGGTGAATTAGATTTGCAAATCACTGCATTCTGTTACGTTAGGGCCCAACCTTTTTGGAACTGGGGTTGTATTTCATTAGAGCTCAAAGCCAAATATCTGAGTGTTACAGCGATAATGGTATTTCACGTTTTTACCACAAGATGGTGACGGTGCTTCAACTGTAGGTTAGTTGGGCTGTCTGCCTACTTTACCAGAAACAATTAATTTTATCCAGCCAGCTTATTAATGCTTACAGGCCTGAAGAGGTACCAGAACTCATCACTAGTAATCATAACTTAAATATGTGTTAATATAGCCCACTACTGCGTATAATTCTGTTTCTAGATGCCATTTGGTGGAAGCAGCAGGCTACTCAGATCATTTACCTAAGTAAAAGTAGCCTACTGATACTGTTCCTCTAAAATGCTGTTATATAAATCAAAGTACTGCACAAAGTAACCAAGAGCAGCTTGTGAAAGTAAAAATAAAATTAATTATTTTGATTACTTTTGTTGTATGTAACGTTCATGGATTCAAACTGCTACATTAATGTGTTCCCAGCATTTTACTGAAGTTGAGTTTATTATAACTACTTTTGCTTGGTAATCTACAGCACTGTATTTGTGTATAGATGGCTGCCATGTGAGAACCACATCTCTTTAAAATTGATGAGCTCAGAAAAAACAATTATTTTCAGCTTTGCCACATTTCACAGCTAATCTAACTTTTCTTTATGTTTTTTCATAGTTTATTCAGTATAGAAAGTAGGAGAATGTCCCCATCCCAATGCAGAACATTTGACCTTCTCGTTTATTAAAAAAATCAAAATGCACAACTTTGAAATACTTGGTTCTGCTGGTCAGGAAGGGCATTATAAATTATGATCTGTAATGTAACTTATAGCTTAATTAAAGCTGAGTAGAAAGTATATTTGCCTCTGGGGTGTAGCACAGTAGATGTATAACATGGCATCATTTGAAAATAGTAAAGCACACCAAGTTAGTATTTAAGTACAGTATTTAGTTATAGCGACCACCACTAAGGTATGAATGGTTAACTTTTCTATTAAAAAAATTGTGTTAATTACCATTGTAAAACTGAGTTATAAGTATTACCATATCTCATTTGTAATTTGTGAAAACATTTACAAACTGGCACACACAATGCTTGACCTCTGGAATAATCTGTCAAGAATGCTAAAGCAAAAACAAAAATCATGGCAGCAGTTCTGCTGTTCTCACTTTACTGATCAACTCTTGGGTCAATCTGAGCTTGTGTTTACATAAATGTAATAGATGTATTTTGATAGACTAACACAAATAATACAAATAAATTCAAAGAATTTCCAGCACATATTAACTGGTTGTTATGTGATTAAAACAATTTGGAATTTATTACAGCAGTATTTAAAAAACAGCAGGTTTTTACCAGTTAGTTTACATCTGACTGCTGGATATGAGTCATATCAAAAAGAAATATAATGAGAGAAAAGTAATAGATGAACGTGAATTTTTATTTGTTAAGAAAACAACTGCTGATAAATCTCAGACACCTCTTATTTAATTTGATTTGTTTAATCAGATGCTCTCTTCTAAACCTGTGCGGTAATTCATTCCATTAGGTAAGATCAAGGAGGGCACGGCTCACCTGTGATTAAAGCTGCATCTTTGAATCCCAGCCGCCTCGTCCGAGTGACTCTAAATCCAAACACCATTATCTCTGCCATAATCTGCATCTCATCTCCCCTGTGGCCTCACTGCTAATCCCTGTGATTCACTCCCAAAGCTGCCTGATAGATGAAGGAACTCAGTGGCAACAGAATGAACTGCGGGGTGATGGGTAAATGGACAGGTAGAGTTACGCATGAGTAGAATTAGTGGTTGAAGGAAACTTTATGTGGTAGGGCTAAGATGAAAATTAGGAGCAGCAATTAGGGTATCAACAATTGAAAGAACAACTGAACACTACCACTGCCAACAAGGAGGTTTAGAGAATTTTTTTAATTATTGTGGGGGTTTTTTTGGGTTTTTTTTTTACTTTTAACAGTGAAGTTTGATTTGTCTGTGTGCAGAACAATGGAGAGAAACTAGGTTTCAAACCAGCTAATGACAGTAGGAGTGCTGGCCTTTATGCATCCGTGCATACCTATACGCACTGGCATCTGGGCTGTGTTACACTTGCTGATGATGACACACATTTAATGTATTTGAGTGTGTGGTTTTTTTGACAGGTCTCTGTTATCCTTGATCTGTAGCCTCAGGGAGTGAAGATAGCAGTGTAGCTGTACAGGTTCAGACAGGAAGCTACTTGTGCATGCTTACAAAAGATCATATGACTACTGGCTGGCAATCTGCAGGAAGGCGCCACTTTTTTCTTTTACGAGCTTTAAGCAGAAGTGCAACAGGTTTAGAATTACTCTCCTGAACTGATTTCTACAAACATTTTTTTTTTCTTTTCAATTTAGACTTGCTTTTAGGATTTAAGAGGGACTTGTGACTTGTGGCCCTGAATGATTATAAATAAATTAAACTGATAGTAGCCTGTGTATTAAAACCTAGTCAAGTACTTTACGTAAATTCACTGCCTTATAAAACCAATAAAGCACATTGAAGGGCACTCTGAGATTTATTATACATTATATTGCCAAAAGTATTCACTCACCAATCCAAATAACTGAATTCAGGTGTTCTGATCACTTCCATGGCCACAAATTCACTTCTGGAAGAATGATCAAAATTCCCATAAACACTCCGAAACCTCGTGAAAAGCCTTCCCAGAAGAGTTGAAGCTGTTATAGCTGCAAAGGGTGAACCCATGTCATATTAAACCCTATGGATTAAGAATGGGAGGCCACTCAAGTCCATATGTATGTGACAGCAGATGAGTGAATACTTTTTGGCAATACAGTGTACTTCTGTTAACACTAATGTCTTTTGTTGTTATGTTTACAGATATTTAATGTCTGAAAAAATAGATGTCAGGATCAGGATCTGGCTGTCTTAGCTTGAGGTTGAAGGCTTCAATTTCTTTTGATGAAAAGCCTGAGTTATAGTCTGCGGATGGTAAAGCTGAATTACTAATAATGCACAATCCATTTTAAAGTTAACTCAGAGCATGCCTACTACAGACTAAAATCAGAATCAGAATACTTTATTGATCCCAGAGGAAAATTCCTCCTAAATGTCAGGATCAATTTAAGTACAATAGTCCTTAGTACTAATCTGAGATAAACTACTAAAGTAACTTCAAGGAAAAGCTGACTGAAAAGTGACCTTTTATCACTCCACAATAGAGTGTCCTAACATACTGCCTCACGATGTGGTATGCTGGCTGCTCAGTTGCTGACAAAAAAGATTAACAGAAGGTCATCAACTCAGCCCCCCCAAAATAATCTGCTGCCCTATCTCTAGCACATTGCACACACATGCTACTTTCCCAGAGCCCAAAACACTGTAAAAGACTGCTCTCACCCTGGCCACCACCTGTTTGACCTCCTGCCCTCAGGCAGACACTACAAGGTCACTAAAAACTTTAACAGATTCATGAACATTTTCTACCCTAAGGACATTTAACTCTCAACCAACATGTAAAGTGGAGTCCCAGTACACTCAGCTCTCAGAAAAACACTTAAAATTTTTATTTTTATTTTTATGTTATTATACTTCACTCTCAGGCCAGAAAACTTTACTTGTGCAATATCTGCAGACTGGAAATCCGTTGACTCCAGCAGTTTATTGTACTATGAGGAGTACTTCGCTGTGTGCAAAATGTTTACGTCTTTTTTAAATTAACAGTCCTATAGTGTGCTTATGTAACCCTTCTTTAATCGTAGCAGGTGGTAGCTTCAGCCTTGGTGCACCAAGCTGGAGTGGCACTCCCAATCTCGTTGCATTTTAATTACAACCTTTTTATGCAATTGTTGTAGGCAGTGTACTTATATATGATATATTTACTCTTCTTTTAAAATAAATAATCTCTTCTCTGGAGCCAATACTCATAGGCGCTTTGTTTATCTCCAGCACACATACAGTTAATCGGAATCGACGAGCTAAGTGTAGTTGCGCATGCGCAAGTGGCGCCGTCAGAGGAAACAGCCGGGGAGTAGTCAAACAGTAAACGATCACAGGGAAAGAGAGGGAGGGGGGGTTAAAGGAGAGACGCTCGAGAAGTCAGGTCCAACTGGGCTTTTGCCCTCTGAAGACAGTTATGTTCGTGTCTCTGTGGTCGCTTCCTCTCAGGTGTCCGCTTCCCGGTCGCTGAATGGCGCTGGTTACCGTGCAGCGTTCACCGACCCCCAGCACCAGCTCCAGCCCCTGCGTTTCGGTAAGAATCGCTTTTTTCCTGAACCCTCCTCTACTACCGCTTCCATCACCTCCAACAAACTCACATCTCCTCGCTACAGAAGCCGACCTGAGGGTTAATTTTTGCTGTCTTTTTGTCGGCTGCTCACTGTCAACCCAAGTGCCTTGCCTTTGTACTGCTGCGCATGCGTGGAATATAGCTACCCATCATTTTCAGTTACAGTATTCGAGTCGGTGCTAGCTGCTAAGTTAACCTGAAAATGTTCTTTTACTGCTCTCTGTTAATAAAACAACAGGGTTAACCTTGGAGAAAATGGCAGACCCTTTTGTTTTAATGCACTCCGCTATTGACATGCTCATTGTACGTACATTTCCGGTAGTGCAAACTGGCAGTTAGCTACTTTACAGTATCCAGGATTAGAGAAACTTTCATCGACTGTGTGATATCAAATTATACGTCTCGTTATGTAATGGTTTATAGGAGAAATGTAAATACGTGAAGCACTTGCCCTGGTAAGTGCCCGGGGTGAATGCAGGCATTTATTCCTGCAATGCTGGTGCGGCGTCTTATATGTAAACGAGGTTGTGGACGTGTCTGTCACGTACCCAGACTGTCTCTCTGTCTGCTTGTTTTCTACCTGTCTGCCTCTCTCTTCCTGTGTGTGTGTGTGTGTGTGTGTGTGTTTACTGAAGGCAGGAGTGTGCCCATGCAAAGCAGAGGAGCAGGTGGTTTTCCTGTTGCTACCTTCTTTGCTTGTATGGTTTCGACAGAAACAGGGAACCCCATCAGACAGGCAGAAACAGAGGGAGGAAGTAATATACACATTCTGTTTACCATTCAAATGTTATCTGTTTCGCACTCATGTGTGTAAATACTGGCAGCATTTTCAATATCAGAGAAGAGCAGTCACGGGGATTATGTGAAAATGTTGACCTATACTTTACCTTCCAATGCGTTTATGGGTCTATGATTGTGTATTTAGATATTAAAGTAGCATGCCTTGGCTTAAAAAAATCAAGTTGCTCCTAGCCCAAAATAGAGCACAGTGGGGGGAAAACAATTTCCCTTGTTTCCTTGCTGCTTGGACCCAAGCAGAATATTAGATTAACTGTGTATCAAAATGTTTCTTCTACCCCCCAGCTGTGCTCCAAATCACAACTGCAGTCAAGCTGTTTGTCACTAACAGTGACAAACAGTGTTGCGCCTTGAATGGGACCCTGTGCTTTACAGCTCAGAGAAAACAGGTTCTGTGAGTTTAAGCATAAAGATAAATGTACTGCCACATACATGTACATTTCAGGTCATTTGTTATGACTGTCATCCACGATGAAGCATTGAAGGAATTTTTAAGTTCTACAATTGAGCAACAAGTAGTGAGGAGTCAGTCTGTGAAAGTGTCTGTCATTCGAGAAGTGATGGTGACCCAGGGCAGGAGTGTGAGCTGCAAAATTAAACACAGAGGATATTCATATGTATGATTTAGGAAGGTGAAGAGTGCAGGGGTTGTGAAGCATACAAAGTATTTTGTAGTGGAAATTTGCTCTCAAGTTGTAACACATGCATACTTTTATAGCAAATTGCACAGACATGTCTGGCTTCCTGTCTTTTGGGGGTTTTCTTTTTGGTCATGTGATGTGTCTGTGTCTGTCTCTAGTTCTTTCCTCCCTCTATATTCACTTAAACCTTATGTGGAATGTATCTGCTGGGGCTTTTGGCAGGGAGAGCACACATATGGTACTTGACGTTCTTTTTAGTGTAGAAATAGATTTGTATTGGTGATAATCTCGGCTGTAACACGTAAGCACGGGCTGGTCCCTGAAAATGCGGATCTCTGCCCAGACTGCATGTTTAGGCTTGATATGTCCATAAACTTTGGGGAGGGGGGTGTCAAACATTTTCATATATATGCAAATATACAAAATCTGTGTGTTTTTTCCAATCCAAACAAACCCAAAAGTTTTACTCATTAAATTGATTACAATTATAATCTTCTGTGCAACAGTAAATATTTGAATCCTGTTGTTTCCAGAAGACCTTCCAGTTCCTCAGATGTCCGGCATTAAGAGCCAACGAGGTTGTAATTATAGACTTTGTCATGTAGCAGTGCAACAAAGTTCTAGTTTCTTTTTTTGTACCAAAAAAGGATCAATTGGTGTAGAAATCTTTACTGACACATTTGTTCCAGTGTCAGGTGTTTTTAATTGTGCAGGATCTATTTTAAATATCTTAATTCTGATTGCCCACAATGGAAATCTGCTTTGAATACTGTGGCATAAAGGAGCTGAGCACCACCCATTGGAGTTATTACATGGAACTGGATCCACAGCAGTGTCACAAGACCTGGTAGTAAATGATAACTTGAACCAAACTTACCAATTCCTTATTTCCTTCTCATGCTGACACTGTACAAAATGTGCAATAGCCCTATTAGTAGTTTTTTGTGCTAAAAAATTAAATATTGTTATATGGTTTTTGTCAGTATCACTCATCTTCAGGCAGACCTGTGATAATTCTAAACCTTTTTCATAAACCTTTAATCCACTTCTTCCTTTTGCGCAGCTGTTAATGTTGTTGTAATGCCATTAGAGACTATTTAAGCTCACACAGTGTGTAAACAAGATAAGTGCAAGCATAACAAGATTAGTGACAGGTATTTTATCTGCCACTGAGCCTTAGCTTCTATAGTTAGCAAGCCTAAATATTTCACAGTTTGCTGGTTTAGATGCTTCTTTTTGTCTCTTCTTGTCTCCATGCTTGCTTTTTGTG
The DNA here is from genome assembly GCA_015108635.1 of Andinoacara biseriatus. Lineage (NCBI taxonomy): Eukaryota > Metazoa > Chordata > Actinopteri > Cichliformes > Cichlidae > Andinoacara > Andinoacara biseriatus. The sequence continues at coordinate 25,353 of VUQJ01019802.1, read as the reverse complement.
TGTGTGTGTGTGTGTGTGTGTGTGTGTGTGAGATTGTGTTATTCCCTGTCCAGCCACACCTTAAAAACAGACTGAGGTCATTTTCCTGGAGAGTGTGTAAAATTGAGTTAAAGCTGAACTCTGTTCTCTCTCTCTGCTGTCTCTCTGCAGCACTCTCTCAGTTCAGGCAGTGTTGAATGCTGAGCTGTGTGTGTGTGTGTGTGTGTGTGTGTGTGTGAGAATATGGAAATATGCAAGCCATTCTTTGTTATCCAAAATAGGACAGTGGGGTTTCCTTTCCACTCTCGTTCATGTTTTTTTTGCATATTAATTGGCAGCTCATTTGATTTTTACCCAACTTGTTTATGGTTAAGTGCTCTCTCTCGTTTGAAGATGGGCTTTCCTATATTTTTTGTTTATTTGTTTATTTTTAATATGGCCCACTTTTTAGAAGTCTTTTGCACACCATCATAACATGAATCTAATGCTGCAATGCCACAATTTTGCTTTTGTGCAAAATTGCACTAAGTTGAAACGTCTTTGTCTTACTGATACTTTCGGTAGTTCATTGTATACAGTATTAACTATTTCCTGATGTAGAGAAGATGAACAGTTGATACTGGTGACATTGCCAAGTGTGTTATCCTTTAAAATAGTACATGATGTAAATAGAGTTTTAAATTATCAGCATTCAGATAAGCTTGTATCTCCATCTGCAGCCTTATATGTTGACTTTGTAATGTTTTACTATTGTATGTCCCTCATTCTCATACATATTTTTCTTATTTTGTCTCCGCAGGAGTCAGGTAGCGGGGAGGATGACCGCCGCTCTCAGCCGAGAAGGTAAGATATTGACACTCAGACACGCATGAGATCTTTTATCTTTATTTTTCTTCAATGTTGCAGTGCGAGATTTAGATCAAGAATTTGGTTCTCTGGATCAGAAATGCATTCCCAGTCCAACCAAAAACAACAAACAAAAGGGCCACCAAAAACGCAGTTAGAACACCGGGCCCGATCGCTGCCTGTGATCTCTGTGCTTATCTGACCTACACAAACAAGGAGGAAGAAAAGTTTTTCCCAAAGAGCCAGATAATGGTTAATCATTGAATGTGTCTGACGCTGCAGGACTTCCTTTCTGTACTGACTTGAAAAAGGGCCCCTGTACTGTTGTGGCATCACAATCCTCTGCTGTCCTGTATTACTTCAGAGTTGGAAATCTGGTTCATCCTGTTCATTTAGCCACACTTGCAACTGGTTATAGCCCCCCCCCCTTTAACTGCCTACTTCTTTCCACTGCTTGTTGTGTTTATTTGTTCTGCCACTGAACACTTTTAGTTAACCTTTGTTATTTTTGACCTTTTAATAACTAATGAAATCCTGAAATCATGTAATCAGTGAGGTAATAGGTAATGGCTTGCTGACTGCCCATTAGAGGGCAGCAGCATCCCTGTGAGTAACTGGCTATGTGGGTCAGGGGAACTGCAGTGTTGATCCACGGGCAGATTGCTGGCCACTCCCAAAGTCTCTATGTCTGTTTGGTCATTGGAGCTCTTTAGTATCCAGCTGAGGGATGTCTGTATTTGTGCAGCTGGCAGCAAAATCTGTGCATGTGTGTGTACACAGAGACAGGTACATGATCAAATGTCATGCTCAGTTAGTTCCTAAATGAATATAATTTTTCAGAGTAACTTCACTGTCTTTCATACTTTACACATTTGGCTAAATGTGACATTTTCAGTGGAAATCCTGTGATCCACGTTGCTTGCATTGACATGCCTACACACATTTTTCAGTGGAGCACATTTTAATAAAGGTGAAGTTGCTTGAGGAACTATACTTGGTCTTAACTTCAAAATAAACTCAAATCTCTGAATTTTTTTAATAAAGGGCAAATGGACTGCTTCTTTTAAAACAAATTACTACTTTACTTGAGCACTGAAAGTGCTTTATACAACATGCTTCATTCACCCATTTAAACACATTCATACAAACACTTAGGTGTAGAAAATAAGTCCTTTCTATCCAAGATTTACACACATTCACACTCTGATGAACGCATACAAGAGTGTTCAGTATCTTGCCCAAGAATACTTTGGCATGTAGACTGGAGCAGTTATGGATCAAACCACCAACTTTTTGATTAGCAGATGATTACAGCTCTAATTACAGTTTTGGTGAGTGTTATGTTGTGGGGCAACAATGATATATTTGATGTGGTAGTTGTTTGTCCTCTGAGCTGTTATTAGATGTTAAAACCA
>VUQJ01019791.1:17026-32806 GCA_015108635.1 Andinoacara biseriatus | reverse complement strand
CCTAATTAGCATTCGGCACAAATTTGTCATGTAACTTCAAACAGTCCATCGAATCCATTAATTAGGTGGACACAGACTGTACAAATGGAAGTCGGGGAAGCTGATATTCTGATTTTACAATTACATGTTTTTGGCACTTTATTCATTTTAAATGAGAAAGTGGTGAAGATGTGTCGATTCTGATGCTGCTTATTCTTCAGTTTGGACTGTTTCAAAACCAGATTTGACTATATTAATTTTACATTCAGGTTTTTTTTGGTCCGTTATGCATATTTACCTGGTCGTGCATTGTGTGTGATGCTGCAGACTGTAAAAGAAAATCATAAAATGTTCTGGTAATTTTCTGCCAGCACATTATTCTCCTTTTTAAACAGAAGTTTCCATAAACAGTGAATGGTAAAATTCAATGCGTGGTTACAAAAAAATACTGAAATACATCTATAAAAACTTGTTAAAATGTTTTGTTTTTTTACAGTGTATGGCGTTAATATTTGCTTCTTATTGTCTTTAAGCCCTTTGTTTCATTTAGTTCAGATGAACCGTGCCCACGTGTCTTTGAGCAGCACAAACTGCTCTTCGTGTCAGGAAAGAAAACAATTACAGTTTCCAAAATATTCAATACAATAATCAAACGTCCTCAGTGAGTCGTTTACTGAGCGGGATCATTCACGCAGTGGTCTACATTTAAGGGTCTCTACAGGCATCTGCTGACTCTGCTTCACATTAGGTGCCCGGCACCACTGATTATCTCTTACTTAAATACAACTAACACAAGCACAAGAATCAGATGGTTGATGCAAACTGCTAAACACACCTCGTCCTGCAACTGTTGATGCCACACAGCTCACTTTTCTCTGTCAGTCATCCTTGAATATTTTTTTTTTTTTCCCCACTGCCACATTTCCAGACTGACAATATTGCAGACACAGTGGGTCTTCTTAACATTATGAACATTAGATTTGCTTTTTGAAATAGATTTCATGTCTTTGTCAATACCCCACAGGGCAGGTAAACAGCGTTTGTTGTTGCCCAGCGTCAGCAGCGCAGACAGACACCTCAGGGAATCGTCAGCGATCTGTGAAATGAAATGAGACCTTGGAAGTCCGGCGGGAGAAAAAAAAAATAAAAAATTCCATGTGCATTTAATTACAACTGCAATCTGCTGTATCAGAACATCCTGCAGCACTTTTGTTAACAGCTAGAAGAATGTCTGCAGTGAGAAACTACTGAACAGTGTTTTAGTCTTAGAGGGATGGGTGTTATTGCTCCAACAGACAAATCTATTCTATTTTTTTTTATATAGCGCCAAATCACAGAAAAACACCTCGAGGCAACCTCACGAATCAGCAGAGTAGAGGATGAGAGTGAGGATCATCTCATTACTGTAATTTTAGTACTTTGAGTATGAGAGATGACTGAAAATAAGCAATGACTGATAACTGTCTGCTCTAAATTTAGGACTTTAAATTGTATGTTTAGATAATAGATAATTAGATCATATTTTTAGAGAAATTGTTTTCCTGCAAGTTTCAGATGGAAAGATCAGTTCTGCTCTCGTGTCTGTGCAGTAAATGTGTAGCTACAATCGACAGCTGGGTAGCTTAGCTTAGTAAGTGGACGTCTGGCTCCTGCTCTAACATGTATTTATTTAGGCACTTTATGGTCTTACGAGTACAGATTACTTTACCAGAGGTGATAACTTCCAGGAGGTCAAGGACATAAACCGTATAAAAACTACAGCATGTCAATGAATAGACAATATTAGATCTATATATATAATTGATTTCCATTTTTGCAGCTTTATTCATCAGGGACACCGTCTCACTGGGCCTAATTTTCCTCGCTGTGGCGTCCCAGCTCAGAGTGGCTCCCTGTGGCTTCACTGTTCTCAGTGAAGCCACCTTCACTGAGAACACTTTCTACAACCGGGATCATCTTTTTAGCCATCCGGCGCTGATCTAGAAATCATATTTGGGGGGCATTATGTATTGATTGGTCAGTCTGCCCATTTAGTGATGGTACCCAGAGGATGAATCCTGTTTAATTTGGTAATTTCCTGATTTTTCTTGCAGTGTAGTGAAGAACTTTTACTGTATTTTATTTGGTTCACATATCCAATGTGTCCACATGAATCTGTACTACTTCTGTATGAAATATTTCAACAACTATTAGATGAAATAGTATGAAATATGGTGGAGACACTCACAGCCCCCTCGTGATGAACTACAGTAACTTTTAGTGATTTTTACTCAAAGTAATGTAATAGATGATGACACATCGCTAGCATTCATTCATTTGCAGCCTCACAGATCTAAGATATGTTTCATTAACATTTTTAATTAACTTAAACTTTTTTTAAAAAAAATAATTTATATCTAGAAATTGCTTTGTTTTTGAATAAGGATCCATATTCCAGTTGATTTAATGTAATTAAAAATCAATATTGAGCCGTTTCGGGCAGATTTTGAATGTATTAGTGAAGTTCAGGGAAGCATCAGAGTGACATCAGCTGACTAAATATCATCAAATAACATTCAAAAGCCAAAAATAAAGCTGACAACACAAAATGATTCCAGGCCGTGTTTACTTAATTTGAATTCACAATTAGATGAATCTTTTCAAATGTGGATTTAAAAAAACAGGCCGGTGACTAAAGGTCATGAAAGGCTAAACTGACTAAATTGGATCTTATTACAGGAGCCTTTGGAGGCAGCAGCTGCGATAGACTCAGCATCTTCTGTCTGACTCCCACAGCCAATTATGATGCCTGAAAAAACACAATTACCAGTGAGCAAGTGATCCAGTAAATAGGCTTTAGTAAATAGGCAGCATCATAAAATCACTGTAGTCTGAATGGGATTCCATTTATAGCATAGCAATGATGCTGCTTTGGTTGACTTTTTCTCAGTCTGTCACTGTGTTTAGTCATGTTTTCATGTGGTGGTGGTGTGTATATATATATATATATATATATACACACACATATTCTAAAACTTTAGAAACTTTAGTGGGTTAATCTCAGCTTTTACTCCATGTTTTTAACTGTAATAAAAATTCATCCACATGATCTGTGTTTTTTATGCACAAACAAAAACATTTAGTTTTAAATGTTACCCCTGATATTTGGCTTTGTGCTTCCTCAGAGAAGAAGAAAAGCCCACATCAGTGCACCATAAGTCCTGTTTATAGATTAGGATGATTTCACATTACATTGCAGACTGAAGTCACATTTTGTGTTTCCTGTCCATCGCTGATCGTCAGTCAGCAACATTTGGTTTAATCGATTACTCTGAATCCCAAATAATAATGTACAGTGTATATTCAATTATAATGTGACTTCAAGATCTTTTTGTGATGCTGGACAAAAGAAGTCATTTGTGAGAGGATTACCAATGCATGAATCATCAGTTTTCAGCCATTAACAGAACATATTTGGGGTTCTTGCTGGTGTTTAACCTCCTGCAGTACGTTCTTGTTTTTGTTTCAGTGATGCAAACGTTAGTCGATTTATTAAATACAGGCACTCACAGCTTTTAGCTCCTCGAAAGTTAGCATCTTCTTGCTTTGTTACTGTTCTTGTGTCATAAACATTTGGATTTGGATTGGTTGGTTAAACACAATAAGACATCTTATTGGTCTGGGAACTCGTGAAGGGTAAGTTTGGGGACAGTGTCTGGGCCAAATGCTCAGTCAGTTAATCCCTGAAGATCATTAGCTGCACGGAGTCCACAAACTCTTCTTGTGAGATTTCCTCTGAAGCTCACCTGTGCCAGTGGTGATGAAGACTGGGAACGAATCAGAAGTTTGTTTTCAAACTCTCAATACGATCACATCAAGTAGGTTGGCACGACCAGCTGATGTGTATCAGCATTGAGACCAAAATTATTTGGTTAAAGTTCTCAATCTGTGAGAGCCACGATCTGCAGTGAAATTTTTGACTTGTGGATGGTAAAAAAAAGTTTTTTGTTTGTTTGTTTGTTTGTTTGATTTCCGGTTGGTCAGGAATTTTGATCAGCTGTGATGCCCAAACACAAAGAAACAGGGTGTCCTGAACTTGGTTTGATCCTGTGACACCACATTTTTAACAACTGCACACAGGCCAGTTTAAAGTTTGGGGCATCGACACATTTTCAAGGAATCTGAGGCATAAAAAGTATTGCATCATTATCAAATAATTAATGTTTTTTGATTTTATAGCACATTGACTCTAATTAATGATGAAGACATTTAAGAAATTCTCACAGTTCTGAAATACTTTAATAATACTGTAGGAAAATTTTGGTGTAAATGTAAACAATAACTGTCACGTTGCTGCCAGCTGCCAGGAAAAAAAATAGGAAAGATGACAGTGTAAACACATGGATGCACTTGCGCATCAGAACGGCGCAAATGGTGCATGAAATCCCAAATGTAGCGCCATATGCACATCTGTCTGTCTCTCAACACCTCTTTGAGCCCCAAATGATCAGTAGGCCCATTTGTCTAATTTATACGACCCTATTTTGTCTGAAATAACTGGAATTTATTTTTATTTTCTTTAATCAAATATCTGCATGTTTGCGGTAATATTTGTAAGTGACCCTTTAAAACACGTGTTTACAACCCGGTGCAGCTTCCCCTCTTCCTCTCCTGCTTATAAAGCGGAAAATTTCTGTCACTTCATATCTTATTAAACACGTTGTATCTGAAAATTGCCTTAAAATAAATGAACGAGCCAGTTTTAAAATCAGAGGCATCAATTCACTTCCAACTACCGGCCCCATTTGCTTAAAAGCAGTTACTGATTGATCAGAGGGTTAAAAACAGGCGCCTTATGAGGGCCTCTGAAGACTGAAAAACAACATTAACAGAAAATTCTGCAGAAAATTGCGATTAGTGGCTCAGTGAGCGATTGCATTTTATTTTTCTAACGTATTTCTTATTAAAGCGAGAGGGAGTCTCCACCTGCTTTTTTCCGCAGCGCGCTGAAAACCACCAGGTGTGTTTCTGCAGCAGCCGGTTGGATGTTGAGCAAACAAAGCTGATGCACGTCTGACTGTGCACGGAAAATCTTTTATTTTTCGCAAATTTGCTTTTTTTATATTTTAAACTAAATGTTTCTCCGTTGTCCCATTATTAATTCAGATGTTTTATAAGCGGCCCTCGTGCTTTTTTAATTAGAAAACCGTCCAACACACTTAATTCTAAAATAGGGGAGTTCTTGTGTTAAATGATGCAGGAAAAGGCGCATTTTAAATATGTTTCATTTCAGTATCTTATAATTTAAAATAGTAGCCAGCTTTTTCTTTGTGCACCACTTTTAATAATATTATCTGCTGTATTTTTGTACCTTCACCTGCAGGTTTAAGCACTTATACGTATTGGCTGCGTGCACCCTCTGCGATTGCAGACTGAGACTGGAGCCTCCGCTAATGACAGATGATGAGTTTTTAGCATTGCTCAGTGAGCTGGCCCCGGGGCCATTTGTCACAGGTTGTCCAGAAACAAGCGAAGCATGGAAATGAATTTGTTCATTCACATAAAACAGCCCTTGAGAGCCACAGCCTGCTCAACGTACACTATAACAACCGCTCTCAGCGCGCCTTCATTACGCACATTGATAATGTGCAACAATACTGGATTCTTCCAGCATGTATCATAATAATCTCATTTTAAAATCTATGAACTTTTTAACTCTAAAATGCCGATTTCCCTCACAAAATCTGCTTATTTGCAATTTTCTTTAAATCAAACGGTTGTTTTCATAATTTCCCTCCATTTTAGACACAGTTTATGCCCAAAAATGACACTAAATTTGTTCACTTAACTTCATCCTGCATGCATTATTATTTTTCCACGAGGTTGCAGTAATATGAGCAAGACATTTTCCCACCTTTGTAGTTTTAGGGAATACGTCTTGGCATTCTTCTCGTCAATCAGGTGAGATTTTTCCGAATTTCCAGCCGTATTATCCATTTTGCAGCCTGTAGTCAGTTGGCGTCCAGTCTGAGAGGGATGAAAGTAAAATTTCTTATTTTTTTTAAAGGTTAAGTTGCTGCAGGTGAGAATCGACAGGTCCGGTCTCCCTGATCTGTGCAGTCAGCGCGGCGAAAACTCGGGCCGAGACCTCATTTCTGTGAGCGCAGTGACTTCAGAACAAACGACTAGATTCCTTCATTGCGGTGCCGAGAGGCAGGAGGAGGAACACGCACGCTGCTTTGTCTTAAAGAGAGGATTTATGTCGGACCGAGTCGCGGGCTCGAACGTGGAGCTGCAGCAGCAGTAATGAGGTACAAGGCGCGCAGATCACTGCAGCTGCTGAGACTGGACAGCAGAGAGACCCACAGCGCACAGCCTGACTGATCACCCGGTGCAGCTCATTGGTGAATCCTAATGGGACCAGCGTGAAAGAAAATCAATTTGCAGGAAAACATCAGCTTTTGTGAGCTTTAAAATAGTTTTATTATACACAGCACAACCAGAATTTGATAACTGGTTTCAGATATGTGGAAAAAACTGCGTCCTGCATATTTTAAAGACATGTCAGGCTAAAGAAAATAATTTAAACTCCTTTTACTTTATTTTTTTCAGATCCAGCCTGGCATTTTACATTAATTTATTACAAAAAAAGACGTAATCTGTGCCAAATAGCAGACATTGTTATAGATGGATAGATGAAAGGAAACAGAATAAACGCTCTTCTAAAAAGTAAATCAAAACAAATTTGTAGTTTAGGATGTAACTCTAAACAGATTTATAACTACTTAAAATGGCCTTTAGACCTAAAAATGTAATCATGTAGCTGTAAAATAAAACAAACAAACAAACAAACAAAATCGTATAAAGCACTGGTGTCAATCTACTAATAATCTTCACATTTTTTCCTCAAAATATTTGTTTTCTTTTGTAGATATAAAATTATAAACTTACACCTCACTGTACCAGCAGGTTACTATGGCTACATCCAACCCTCTAAACAAGAATTTGAACCAAAGATCAAACAAAATTCACCGTTTTTCTCATTTATAATTATTATACAGTAAGAAAAATGGTTTTTCTCGTCGGTCACGTCACCATTCAGCACACGCCAGTGCTGCGTTCAGGATCTAGTGGGACAAACGTAAATTTGCTTGATCTACAGAAACCATCCATTGATCCACTCTCTTCCGCCTATCCTATTCAGGGCCGTGGCGGGCGTTAGGGGGCTGGAGCCTATCCCAGCTGTCATACTCACATTCACACCTATGGACAACTTAGAATCACCAATTAACCGAACTCGAGTAACTGCGTGTCTTTGGACTGTGGGAAGAAACCTAAGTACCCGGAGAAAACCCACCCAAACATGAGGAGAACCACAAACTCCACATATAAAGGCCAAGTGCAAAGTGGAACCGAAACTATCAGCACTAGTTTTCAGAATTTTGCAAGTGGGCATTTTTCATCTTTTATTTAAAAAAAAATAAATATTAGATTTAGCCCTACCCTTGTTTACTCAAGAACATTGCCACTTATCCAGCTGCAACTGAAAATATATCACTCTTGATGGCTGGCCTAATTAAGCAAAGGTCACTCTGACTCGCTACATCTTGTGGTAGAAACTGGTATTGCACTAAAGTACAGCCAAGCCCTAGTTTGACTTCAGTGGTTAAATCTTCAACACAAGACACAGATAATTTTGGATTTAAGTAATTTTCTTTTCAGGAGCTAAATAAAAATGTGGAAGATTTAAAACCAGCTTTTAAAGACAGAAATTCACAAAAAGGGCAGCATGTGTGCATCTCTTTTAAGCATGGCACTTTGAGGCAGCAGTTGCTGTGACTTGGCACTATATAAATAAAAATGAACTGAACTGAACTGATATTTGAACATAAAACACAGACTTGCACTTGTGCCTAAGACTGCCAGTACACAATGGCAATTCTTGGCAAAGCAATGCAAAATTTTATTTGAAATTAACAAATTATTTAAATATTTGAATAAGGAATCTATTTTTACTTCAATAAAACCTCTATTTCTACTGTATAAAAGATTATGTATATTAGCATTTTTAGTAGAATTTAGTAGAATAAAAAATTGGCATGATCAATTCATTATTTTGTCATAATGGCAAAAAAAAGTGAATTAAAACAGTCGCAAATGTCATTGTTACAACTAAGAATTTGTTTCATCACACTTCCTGATAAGAGAATAAGGTAGCTACAAAAATGAAGTTGATTTATGGTCATTTCAACATGAGTGTTGTTTATTTATTTATTTATTGTTCAATTTAAACTTACAGGTACTATTTCTTTAAGTAGTTTTGAAAATTACGATTACCACGAACACAATCTCAGTTACGCCTCCTGACGTCACGACGGTCGCAGTGTTTGGTTTCCGCGCCGCGCCGCGCCGCGCCACGCTGAGCAGCGCAGCGCAGATATGGCAGCACCCACCAGCGACAGTAAGCCGGAGGAGCCGCAGACAGATGGGGGGACGGAGGCGGACAGGTCCATGTCGAGGTCAGACAGGTAAAACAAAGAGGAAGGAGTAAATTATGGCTGTCAGTGGCGCTCGGAGTATTGCTGAGTGTCGCAGTGGAAGCGGCTCAGGGCAGCTAGCTAATCCAGCTAGCTGCCATTCAGTGTGACCCACGCATTGTGTTTTACGTGGGTGTAGAGAACAAAGGTTTTAAAAAATACACAAGAAAATGTAAAAAAATATAAACATATATTTCCCAATGAGAACAGGGAGACCCGATCGTAAAAGGTTTTATCTGCAGATCCAATCTTTCTGTCCTCGTCTCTTTCCACAAGCCTGTGTGACGGTCCTCTGATGCTCTGTGCAAGGCTAATGCAAAAAATTAGGATTTTAAACACATTATAAATTGATAAAGAATTATACATCAGCTAAAATGATCTGGCAGCCTTTCAGTGCGGCCTGGTAAAATCGACACCACCAACCACCACATTTTAAACGGTAATTATCTTCAGATTGTGTGTATTAAATTGTTCTTTTTAGGAATGGCTGTTGTGTTAACCAGGGGTGATTTTTGTTTACTAACGCCGTTTTCGAGTAGATGTTGTAATGTCACGTTTATCACAACGGAAGCTAGTGCTGCTCTTTGGCTGACGTTGCCATATTCATAACACGTAGCTTTGAGGATGTGCAGGGGATCAGGTGTGTGTCTGGCAGCAATGCTGACTTGGCTGTGTGGTTGTGGTGCAGCTGGGTGTGAAATCTACACGCACACAAAAATGTATTTGATAAGTCATTACAATACCAATGCTCCACTGAGAAATCTTAGGTCTTTGTATACTTTGATGCATACCAGCCACTTAAAAATTGCATGAGACTGTGAAGGGTTTCCTTTAATTTGTCACTTGGCTGCACAGATCGTAATTCAAATGCAAAGCTGCTCTTTAGTTTGATAGTAAAGTAGGTCAGTGAGTTATCCACATTGAGTGTCTATGTTTTTACAAGAACTAAGATGTGCCTAAAGCACAAAAGCAGAAAGAAGATGCAAAATATATACAAATCAGTTGCAAAAAGTCTTAACGTTCATAACAATTTTGCTTCTGTCAAAATCAGGTTATTGCATATTTCTGCAGGCTTACAAGTTAATCTTTTAGTGGCCTGCCTGCTCTGCCACTGAGATACAGCTGTAGACTATGATTCAATCATGCACGTAGTCATCATTATGTCACCCACTGGTTAATGAAGCCCCATTATGAAATCTTGTGCTGATGTTTTCATACTCAGCGTCTTTGTGTTTTTGAATCTGAACATGGTGATTCGATTCAATTTAAATTTTATTTATATGGTGCCATGAAGGGAAACTGCTGAGAGACTGCACGTTCATACTCTAATGACATACCCTGCTTTATTCTCCTTTTTGACCCTAACGAGGGCAATAATTTACAAAGTGAGCATCATGTTGCTTTAAATAAGACTTGAACCTATTGATTGAAACCATAAACTCATCAGAAAAGTGTTTACTGAGGTCGTAGAGAGATGGAGACGAAGGGTAGTTTTTCAGAGTTCTGTACAAACCAAAGGAGTCGTCCCCTGCTGACCAATTGAAGAAAAAAAAAATGCCGGTTTAAAGTACTTCTTCACTGGTTTCTCTTTTCAAAGTGGAAGGCCTGTCCAGCTTTTTATATAAAATCTTTGGCTACAGCCAGCCAATTATATCTGCTTTATTATGCAGCAAATTTAGAATCCGAATTATTTCCCTACACAAGTTTTACTTTGCAGCATAAGGTATTTCAAACAGTCTGCAGATAAACAGTATACTCTCCTGTTAAAGGGGAGTGAGGGGAAAAAAATCCCAGCCAAATGATGACAGCCTTACTCATGTGAATGGTGGCGCCCCACCCAGTGTCATGCTGTGTCCAGGGCAGCGGTGTGATTTCCTGGGGAGGACTGGCAAGTCCCCCTTCCTCCCCCTCAACCACACCGACAGCAGATGCCTCCCTGTGGAGAGAAGAGTTCACGGAGGGTCTCCAGAGTGAGCAGAGACCCTCCTCTCTCTCTGCAGGACAACAGTGTATCTGCAGGTTCCCAAAAGTATAAAGCAAACAAACTTTGAATTAATATATTTAGGTCAGCTTTTTCCCTTTTTATGCCCATTAATAGCTTCACATCTTTGAGCTATTTTTGGTTAGAAAAAGGATGATTTTTGACATAATATTGGTCATAAACCTGCAGATATGTTGTAAGAACTAAAATGCCTGTATCAGAGCAGCAGCAGGGGGTCCACTATGAGCAAACAAGGCATCTCTGATGGCAAGTAGCAAATGCAAATTTAAAATACTCAAAAAGCGTGCAATCATTAAAAACGTAGTCCTGAATCCCACCAGCTGTGTCCGAGTTGAAGACCGTGCACTCTAAAGATGATTCTTGCAATTCCACTAGATGCACCTCATTGTATTTTGGACAAATCCCAGAAGTGTCTCCCTGCTTGTCTAAAAATTCACCCACAGTCAGATTTTCATGGAAGTCGAGCAGGAAGCTGCAAATGTAGAGGAATGGTCAACTTTCAAAATACAACACTCTGCTGCCCAAACGTGCCACTTCTGCTGGTAAAGTTACAATGCTGCATTTAGATGAGCATGTTTTAGGCTGGCGATGCTCCAGCATCCTCCCACAGTCCAAAGAGATGCATGGAGTTAGGTTAAAAACCAAAGGGCCGGATGTGGCCCCTGGGCTATCAATGCTCAGGTGTGTCATAGACAGCTAACTGGATTTTGATTTGAGGAGTTTGGAGGTCTGGTCAGTCCTGTGCTCTTTTAGTTTGATTCCGACTTTTCCTGAGCAGCTTTTGTTCTATCTGTTTCCTCGGTGGTGAAACATCTGCATGAATGGCATAATCCAAGGTTGTTTTTTATGTTGTGGCTGATTGTTGTAGACCCGTGAAACAAACCTGTTGAAAAAGCTGAGTGTTGCTTGTGAACCTTCCTTTCTTCTACCCCAGTGGAAGTGGAGATGATTCCTTGGACGGCCTCTCAAACCATGTCCCCCGCTGTCCTTTGACCCCTTCGCTGTCACCACGAAAACGCACCACAAGCCAGTCTAAGACAGAGCCTCCTCTGCTAAGGACGAGTAAAAGGACCATCTACACTGCAGGCAGACCACCTTGGTATAATGTCACCGGGACCACCTTCAAAGAAGCCTTCGTTATAGGTGAGAGAAGATCTGAGCATCTTTAAGGTTTTAATATCAGTGGTTGAAAAAAGTATAAGGATGAAAATTATACCTGATGACATAATCATATTGTTGTTTTCCACCAGTATGATGCTGATGCAAAATGTAGAACCGGTTCCACACATTTCCAAAAAAACAAAGACTGGTTTCAGGTGCCACTGACGGAAAACGAGGCGTCAGTGGAAACGAAGCGTTTGTGAGCTTTTGTCTAAAGAGTGCTGTGCCAAAATACATACGCAGTGAACTGTTTGCAAGGCTGCTGATTCTCAGTCTTGTTCCTTGATAAACATGTAATTATTTATCACAATTAAGTGACATTTAGGTAACACATGCTCTGTTATCTTGAGAAGCAGGTTTGCATTTTCCCAGACAGGAATCTTATATTTTCACAAGGCTCTGGGCGCCTTTACAGCCAACTGCCTCATAGATACCGGGGGTAGCTGCTGTTTCTACAGTGTGGTTTTATTGCTTATAGAAAAAGCAGTTTTATGTATTTTTAACGGGCCGTTTCAGTGGCCAGGCTTTGCTGCTGGGTGACGTGCTCGGAATTTATCGTCTATTCAGAACCTGCAGGAACTCATTAAAAGGCTTTTGTTTCTTTTTGATACTTTGTATTAACTAGGAGTTCTATAACATCTTCAAAACTGTAATCATATACAGAAATAAGCAGCACTGCAGTGGTTTTTTTTGTTTGTTTTTTGTTTTGTGTTTTCTCCCAGTCAGCAGTTTCAACCGTGATGGGTCTTATCAGAGCAAAAAAATAAAAACCTTTTCCAACACTTCACTGATTTGTTTGTCATTAAAGTAGCTCTCTAGGCTGTTTCTGTGGACGCACATACGCAAAACGCACAGGAGCATCCTGCTTTTCACCCCATCCTGCCAGCCAGCAGGGAGTTCTGGCTCCGTTCCCGGGATTGTTTTCCTGAAGGATTGCTCTTGTGGTCTTTAACCCATGAGGTCAAGTGAGGTGAAGCAGGGACTTGCTTTTATTTTATACACATGTCCCATTGGTGCCACTGTGTGTGTTTGAGTTCAGCTCAAAATATGTTTGCGCTCACAAAATTTTTGCAGTCCCAAGCAAAAAGAGCGTTTTATGATTTTTGTTCTTCGCCGCCACATTCTGCATTTGGTAACGACACATCCAAGTGACGGCTAAATGTGATTTGGGTGATTTAAATGCATTATACACACACATTTTTTTTTCCTGTGTCAGAATGTGCTCTTGGGGGGTGGCTACATATAAGCGAGACTGGTCTCCATATAATTGCTTAACAGAAGTCTGCATTTTCCTGTTTTTTCTGGCTTTTGATAAACAAAATTATATTTAATCCTTGTGAATTGAAACCATACTTATTTGCATGCAGCAAAAATCCCTTGGTCTGGTGTTTTTAACCCCTGCTTGAAAGCAGTAATTAAAAGATGATTGGGCCGCCTTTTCACAATCCATTAATGCTGTGTTTAAACACAGGGATCCCTTCACACATGGCGGAACAGAAAGCAGCTCCAGTTCTCATGCAGCTGCAGTGCTGCAGCAGAAATGACAAGACTGACGGCTGCAGGTGTATTGTGCTTATGTTGAAGCTTTTTTTTTTTTCCCCCTGAAGTCTTGCAGGTTCCTGAGTGAGCTCAGGCTATCAGATGTGATCAGTCAGGTTATAATCTGCACAGTGTAGTCCAAAGTTTTACAGAGAGTGTTTTGTCTGTGTGTCTGTAAAACAGAAATGATGTGGAAAGGGAAGCTGAAGTGCCACAGCATCACCGTAGGATGCTGGTTCCAAAGTATTTGAATTGCTGCTTTTCCCTGCACCTTATAGCTCAGTGAAGGGGTGTAAGAAATTTCTGTTGTGCATGATATTATGAAAAGTGTGACTGGACAGTCGTATTTTTACATAATCACATTATTGTTGCAAGGAGGAGTGAGATGGCACAGACAAGAATGGACACGCAGTAGAAATAAATGTTGGAATGAGGGTGGAAATGAAACGATTGACAAAAACTTAATCATGGTTCAATCACAAGCTTCTCAGGTGTTCAGTTTTGCAGTAGATGAACTGTCTTTTATTTACAGACTTGACTGCACATAATCAATTCACTGCTGTCACCTTGAAACTTCCAAAATGGTTAAACAGGTACTGGGGAAATTTTTTCCAGTCATGCAGTATTGTTAATTTAAAGAAAAGTCTTTTCCATCTGCCTCCAGTTTAACACTAACACTCCTGTACTGGTTTTGCAGATTGTTGTAATCTGTTAGCAGCAGTGTTGTGATTCTCTCTCTCCTCGTCTTTCAGGTCTGTGTGGAGGAAGTGCCTCTGGGAAAACCACAGTAGCCAATAAGATAATTGAGGCACTGGATGTCCCCTGGGTGGTTCTGCTTTCAATGGACTCTTTCTACAAGGTACAAAAGTCAGCTGAAAGCACCAAAATGTAAATAAGAACTGTAATTAATAGCACTTTAGCTCATTAGCAGCTTTAGTACTGCAGTCAAGGCATCCTATTATTTCTCATACTGTATTTAAGCCACAACAGTTAAGACCTTTCATTTGAAAACTGTATCACTGATCGAAACTTTATTATATACTGCTCAGTCTTCTGTGACTGGATATTGGTGATTTCTCAAATTTTATTTATTTTTTTTTTTTGGTCTAAGAAAGCACATAATCCAAACTGGCCTGTATCCATCTCAGGGAGCTGAAACCCAGGGGATCGGTTGGTTTAAAGTGTGTGCGCTTTTGTTCTTTGTGTTTTCTCCAATGCTGCCATCTCCTTGTCATTCAGGTGTTAAATAAAGAAGAGCAGGAGTTGGCCGCTAAAAATGAGTACAACTTCGATCACCCCGATGCCTTCGACTTTGAGCTGCTGGTCAATGTCCTCAGGAAGCTGAAGAAGGGAAAAAGCATCAAAGTGCCAGTTTATGACTTTACCACTCACTCCAGACGCAAAGAATGGGTAAGACGCTCTCATTAACACCCTGCTGGAAACTGACTTAGATACAATTTTAGCAGCCGTTTAGACAGAGGTTTGTTTTTAAGAACAATAGACCCAAATATTAATTTCAAGTGATCTTTAATGTTCCCTTTTTAAGTGACCAGCGATGGCACACAGCACAAACTTTCCATCAGAGTTTTTACTTGGTTATTTTACTTGGTTATTTTACTTGGTTATTTGACTCAGTTGACAGAATCTGTTAACAGCTGTTCAGTCAAATGTGGCCAAATTCTGTCAACAAACTCTTAAAGAAACAGGTTAAGTAATTGAAGATTACACTTGTAATGCATAACTGAATATATTTTTCTCATAACTTTGTTTGGTTAATCTTTGTTCGTCATCTGTAGCCCTTCAGATCATTGTTTTATGTTTCCACAAAGATTAGGAATGTTGTTACAATGATGCTATTTTAACATGTAGGACTGTACAATTGTTGGTTACGTTGCGGCTGTCTGTGAGACAGTGTGGTGTGCTTTTCTGATTCATTCTGATTCACTTCCTCTCTTCACTCACTTTTGGCCTTTCTCCACTACTGCTGCTTGCTCGCTCTTCATCTTTGCCACACAATCCCCCTAACTTTATCATTGGCAGAAGTCCTGAAGACCACCCCACCTTTACGATCCATTTTTGTTCTCATTTCCTTTTGTCCTTCTGTTGTTGCTTCTGTTGTGTTGCTGAGCTTTTAAAAATGGTGCTGATTGTGGTTGTCCTGAGTTGTCAGGGTGCCCCCTGTCAGCAGGCAGTATTCAATTCAATTCAATTCAATTTTATTTATACAGCGCCGATTTACAACAAACAGTCGCCTCAAGGCGCTTTGTATTGTAAGGTAAAGGTAAAGACCCAACAATACTGCAGAGAAAAACCCAACAGTCAAACGACCCCCTATGAGCAAGCACTTGGCGACGGTGGGAAGGAAAAACTCCCTTTTAACAGGAAGAAACCTCCAGCAGAACCAGGCTCAGGGAGGGGCAGTCATCTGCTGAGACCGGTTGGGGCTGAGGGGAGAGAGAGAGGAAGTTAAATATTTTTCCCCTCACTAACTCTTACTGACTTTTTTTAACTGTGAAGGTTTTGATGACAATCACTGCTGTCAGCGTCTCTTCCTCTCCATGTGGGTTCACTGTTTGTGTAGGG
>VUQJ01019785.1:23055-35677 GCA_015108635.1 Andinoacara biseriatus | reverse complement strand
TGAAGCATTGAATATGGATGCACTCTGAAGCTAATCAGGATATTTATTTGGAATCTGTGGCTGAAAATAATCATTTTACTTAACTAGTAAATTCAGAAGCTCATGTTTCTGTCATTAAAATAGTTTAAATAGTGACTGCTTTCCTACAATATCCGCCAACATTTGCACAGGCACTTTAAGCTAGCGCCACAAAGACGGTAAAACCCCCAATAATCTCTGCATCTCAGAGCTGTGATATCAGCGCTCTCTTACACCACAATGGTATCATTTCAAGCGCTTATTGACGCTCACTGTCTTATCGTTGTATAAACGCTGTCCATTAAATCCTCTTACCTGTAAACACTGCCGCGTCCACCGGAAGTCACTCAGCGAGCACGAATCAATGGATTCAATTTCGTGACTATTGCACGAACTGCCGTGAGACCGGGTTGTAAAATGACTGCATAAATAAATCCACAGAAGCTAGCTGAAATATGGATGAAATGTTCAAATTGAAGCGGAATGAATTATACTGTTATTGAAGAATAAAGGCAGCCAGCCTCTGACATTACCCAGCATGCATCACCTCCTCCATCATCGAAATAACAGGCACAAAAGTTATAGTCTGTAATTATTTGCTGTCATTTTCCATCATTGTAGTTGTTTACATTACAAGGTTTATTGTGGTCATTAGAAGTCACTATAATGTGATTTTGGAACCATCATCTAAATATACGGCAAACGGATCTCCCGCTGTATTCTCATGTCGTCATTTATCAACGCGGGGCGAGCTCTATAGCACTCAATGAGGGCACCCTGATCGTTGATTAACGACGCGAGGGGGATACCCAACGCGTTTACATGTGATGCAGAGGGACCCTGACCAAGCGTCCATATGTGTCGAGTAGGTCGTGAGAACGTGTTGGATTCTTGTGTCATTGGACTGATGACAAAGACAACAGAGAAGTGAAGCAGTAAAGATCAGAGACAGAGCTGCTGTTAAACTGGTGTGTTGAGTTCTTTGTGGTGAGGATTAAACAGAAGAATGAATTAAGAGCGTTTTTATACCTGAATACTGAAATTAGAGTTAATAATGGCCCCAGTAAGTGCCAGTAAGAGTGACCTACGTGCCTACTGAAGCTTCTTCCAACAGGAAGTGACTGTCTTGTTGTTGCTACAGCAACATGTAAACAGTCGTATTGCGTGTTAAGCGACACAGTGAGCAGCGTTAGCTCCAAATTAGAAATTCATGATTTCATTAAATAAAGAAAAGTAAAGTTTGTCAGGCTGTTTTAAAAGGCTGATCCGTTACTCCGCTGTCTGTCGGGTTTTTATGTTCTCCTCATTTTAGATATAAGGCAAGCTTCAGTCACTTAAACCTGCCATGTTGAAGCAAAGAAAAAACGAAGAGCAGGACGTGAAAAAAGAGGAAAACGGTGCAAGTGAGCCAGAGCCAGGTGGGGACACTGCAGAGGAGCCGCCGGAGGACCGCACGGAGCCGGGAGACGGCGGAGAAGAGGTGCGGGCTGGCAGCTCAGCCTCAGGTGAGTCCAGGTGGAGTGGAGCTTTTGAATAAAAATTCAGGAACAAATATTTATGTTTCACATTTTTCACAGCAGCAGAGACACATTAAATATTTTATTATAAATCGCAGAATAAAGGCTGTCGTGTTGGCACCCAACAACTATTCACTGCTTTTATTTCTAATTTAACAACCAGAGTAGAGTTAAAGGACTCTGTGTTGAGTGCATCGTCGCGCAGAGGTCTCTGCGTTGCAGAGATGGAGAGAAGTGAGTCACTTGGTCTCTTTAGCCTCTTTCCGGCATATTTATTTACAGAACTTCAACACAGTTTGTATGAACACTCAGATCGCCTTTGTCTCACAGAACGTAAAGCAATTACGTAATGACGTTACGTATGTGAGCACCAGAAGCAGCAAAATAAAACACAACAGTAGGTGGCAATATTGTACGGAACCCCGCAGGGGACATGGGGGGGGAAAAAACATGGGAAAAAAAAGAGGCACTTTTGCGAGATCTCGCAAAACTTTCAATATTAGGACATGGGCTTCCGCGTTAATCTTGATACCCCAGTGTCCCTGAGGATGTTGAAAGGATCATCCAGAGGTTCCCAGCAAAAGTCGCCTTTATTTATAATTCAGTTTTCTTACTGTTGGGCCGTAACCATGTCAAAACTGTACAGGCATGAATGAATGAACCCGGCTGACTCTGTCTCGCTCTCACGCCATCACTGCTTCACATGCCCCCTGGCTGAGAGGAGAAAGGTGACGGGGTAGCGCTGTGCGTATTTGTGGCGATCGAGCGAAGCAGTGACGGCGTGAGCGCGGGCGTCAGCCGGGTTCATTCATTCATGCCCAGAGGCGTGGTGGCCATCGGTAGGTTTCCCGAACGGCCGGCCGGTGATCAGAATTTTTTTTATCCGTTGTACGATCGGATAAAAGGCCTCTCCAAACCAAGGTCCCGAGCTGAATTTCAGCCCCAGCCCACCTCTGTTCATGCCTGTACAGTTTTGGCGTACATTTTCTTTCTGTCGGGTTTTAAAAATGGCACAGTTGATTCTAGTGAAGGAGTTGCTCTCACGACTCTACTAATGATCACACTCCCTGGCCAATCAGTGGCATGCTGTTCTTTGACGTCAAATTTTCGGATTGCTTGGAACCCCAGCTTAGTTGGTCCTAAAAAAGTACCTGGTAACAGGACCTAATGGAGAAGCCTACAAATCGTGCCACATTGAGTAGGTACTAATGGAAATGCAGCATAATGAGAAAAAGGAAGCAAAACTAAACACAACACACACGGAACAGGAGACTGGCAAAATAAAACAGGAAGTGTGAAAACGAGCAAACGTTCTGGGGAACACAGAACAATGTTTTTTTGTTTTTTTTCTGTGACAGGCTGTTACTAATAAAGTACCTAAGGAAGCAATTTAAAATTGGCTCTGTCTGTTATGTGTAGAAACAACACTGGTTCATTCCTTGAGTTAGGTGCCTTTTTTTTAATGCTTGAATGCTTCATAGGTCAGTGTAAAGTGGCTGAACAAGCAAAAACCATTCCCCTAAAAATGGTCAGGTACAAGGACTGGACTGAAAATGAGTGAAAAAGCAGCCAATGTTCAAAGAAAAGAACAAAGACCTTCAGAAAGCTCGAGAACTATTGCTTAAGTCTTGTTGCTTTGAAGCTAAATATAAAGAAATGATGATTGGCTCAAGACTTCTGCACACATTTTTTTTAAGTTAGTTAAATAAAAAAGTGGGGAAAATATGATGATATCCAAATAGAAAGCATCTACAGCAAGTCTGTTAAAATACAAAATATAGTGTGCATGTATACAATGTATCTCGTACATTACGTTCTTTATAATTATTATACAACATATATGTAAAAGCTTTATGGAAGAGCCCTCATTAGTAGATCCTATACTACCATCAGGTCAGTCTAATGCTAGGTAATGTAAAAAGTCCAAAAACAGTCAGTCAGAACTTTAGGTTCTCATTACAGTAAGGTGTTAATGTCCCCACCCCTCCTCGAAGGGTGAACATGCTCAGTATCAATATGATGCTCAGACAGGCCACAGTATGATTCATATATTTAAAGTAATTGGCTTCAGGGCTCGTCTGATTGTGACTCCACCACTACACCATCTCTTGGCAGCTTAATGCCCATCACTTTGTTTTCAGTAGCTTTTCTGGGCTATTTGGCACAGCAGAACCTAATTCTTTTCCACTGTCCTCATTTGGCTCCCAGGTGACTGAAGAGATGTCCGAGAAGGTCCAGACCGTGGGATACAACGTCACTCTCAGAGGAAAAGTGAACGTGAAGGGGAAGGGGGAGCTCACCACCTTCTTTGTTAATACAGATCACTCGTTAAATCAGTTCTGATAAAGCTTATGCTGCAGGCCGGGCCCAGACAGGAGCTACAGGTGCTCGCTGTTTGTCTGTAGCAGTTAAACTCGCACTTGCATGACTCATTCTTTGTGTTTCTCCACGTGGGGGGAAAGAAATCAACAAGATGGACTTAAAATAGAACGCCACTGTAAGTTCAGCCAGGCCCGCAGACATTACAGACACCTGCACGGACTCTGTGTGATGTAACAGCACAGGTCAACACCTGGCTGTCATTCACATCCACCGAAGAGCTGCCTTTGTCTTTCTGGATGAGACTGGTCAAAGGACGACATGGGACCGCAGCTAGCAGCTGAAAGCCGGGAGCTTTCCACCCGTGTTGCTTACTGTTTCTGTACTGTATCTGTGTTACCATGTGAAAATGCTGCAGACACTTTTCACTTTATTATGAAAGCATTAAATTGTTTGGGGTTTTTTTTGTGTGTGCGTGTGTGTGTGTGTGTGCGCGCGCATGTGTGTGTGTGTACATTTATCATGGCTGATTCTCACAATATTTATGTATATGGTTATAAGATACCAAAGATTACTGCTGTTATATGAAGGATCGCTTAGAATATATATTTGCAGGATATTATTTTAGGTTATTTGTTTTTCACTACAAATGTTTATGTTTTAGATCAGATTTCTTTGTTTTTCACATTTGTTTGACTATATTGCTGCCTTCAGTATCTTTTAAGGTAATGCCTGGACATATGTTGGCTTATCATGGAAGTAAAAACAATGGCATCGCTCATAACTTTAGCTGCATCTGTGAAGGGGGTATTTATGTACAGTGGGAAACAGGTTCGGTGATACTTTGTTTCAACCTGATGGGGTCACAAGATGTTGCATGGGATGGGAAAAAAAATATTTGTGTAAAATTTATTTATTTTTTTAATTTTTATTATTCTCTAACCTGTGCTTTTATTACAAAATCCTGAAAATGTCCTCACTGCTGGAACCAGAGGGATTTGATGCAACAGTGCATCTGAAATATGATTTATTTATCTATTATGGCTGATAACTGTCTTTAATTATGCTGTAAGAACATCTGTCTATCGCTGCAGTGGCGCCGTAGAGTCGCAAAATGCACATTTGGAAATTTTGCACTTTAAAGTGATTTATTGTATGTTTTGAAGGGAGTTCCTTATTGCAATCCTATTCTGATTGTGCACAAATTATTTCCTTTTTATTATTTGTGTGAATGGAAGAATTCACTGTATTTATAAACTATGAAAAAAATACTGATGTGTCTCTGCAGTGTGTGTGTCAGCTTCCTACACGCATTATTAGTGAGTAACAAGAACTGTGGAATTTCCCCCTTTGCCCAACATGGCAACGCCCAGAAACCCTCCGATTGGTTTAGACTCCTCCCTCGTTTATGACTTCTAACTTTCTATTGGTCCCGCCGCTGTCAGTCAACCCGCTTCCTGCTTTACGGTGCAGTTTGTTATTGAAGCGGAGCTCCTTTAAATGTGAAGGGAAATGTTGACGGTCGGAGCTTCGTGAATTTGGTGAGTTTCAGATAGGCGCCTACGACCATTAACATTTTAGACCATTTTTTTAGATCTAAAAATGGCGGAAAGTTAGTTTTTTTGGTGTTTTGACGGTGTTTTGACAAACGTCCAGTTAGTATGCCCGTGAGGAAAGTTTAAATGTTACCTGACGCTACTGCTATTTGGCGTGTACAGACAGGCTTTTTTCTTCTTTTTTTAAATCCCTTTTACGTGTCCTTTAACTTTTTTTGTCAATTTTTTTTAGAAAAAAATGAAGGGGTTGATTCCACTGTGAACCACACTCACATTTCTAAGATGTCAGGGGCCCATGAGCAGATCAGGAAGCGCCGCCCCCCCAAAACGTTCTTGATCTCGACCGACGTAAAGGTCCGGGACCAGCTGGAAGGTACCATTTCGCTCCAGCGGGGCTTCATCTGCCAGGAACAGGATTTGGGTAGAAGAGGGGACAACCCTTGGGTTAAGGTACTAACAGAACTTTACATTCACAGATTTACATGTGATTTGACGCGTGGAGGAAGTTGCTGTATAGTGCTAAGACAATCTGAAAGATGCTACCATTCATGCACTTTACTAATTAAAACTCTTTTTATATAGATTTATATTACCATTAATTAACATTATTTGCATATTTTTGGGTATTTACAATAGTATTTAGACAAAGCTTGAAAAGTCTTAATAATGTACATTAGGCATTGCTTGAGTAGTCATCTTAAATATATTCCTCCTATCCCAGGCACTGTATTGGGATGGGAGCATCTAGCAGTGCTGCCAAGTGCCTCTTTTGAAATTATGGAGATATTTACAATCAACTTTGCTCTTTTGAGCTTAGTTTTGCTTCAGTCCCTTCTTTACGCATCTCTTTCTCCCACATGTGTTTCTGCTGTTCTCTTGCAGGTGTTGGACAATGACTTCATGGGAAAAATAGACAGGAGATTGTTAGTTGATGTCCCATCTGAACTCACTGGCTTGCTGGAGGCTGTATCAGATCCAGACGCTCGACTGAAACTTCTAAGTAAGATGCAGATTCTGGAAAATTTATACAGTTGTTTGCCTAAAATGCACTCGAAGCTTGTTTTAATATGAAAAGTAAGATCTTTATAAAGCTAAATGTTTCTGAGGAGATTTGTGTCTTTTAAGTGCTGCCACATTACTTCACCGGTTACTCATAAGCTGTCCTGTTTTTACTGCTGAGCAGCCGAGCACACTGTAATGGTTGTTTTATCACAGTAATTGTAGAGCACACTGAAACTTTTCTCTATTATAAGTGCATTTATGGCCTGAAATGTGACCAAGTACTGGCCCAGAGGTTGTAAATCAAATGTAATTAGCAATCCTCTACTGTTTGTTTTATTGTTCTGTGTTTTCTAGGCCAGCCTGGGAAGTTGCAGCAGTTGGCTTCTCTGCCGTCTGACTCCCCGCTTTGGGTCCAAATAGGTCAGTCGGATGAGCTGGCAGAGGCAGAGCTGAAGTACATCGGGCCGCTGACCAGAGGGAGCAGTGCCGTGTATTTTGGGGTGCAACTCAAGGTTGGCTTTAAAATTGTATTATTTGCATTTTCAAATGTTTAAAGTGGCTTTAACTAGCAGTTTGTCTGTGTTACATGGGCTAGTTGATGGTGTTGAACCTGCTCTGTGGAACTTTACAGTGACTTTGAGCTTGTCGCAGGCAGCTGTAGCTTAAAGGGTAAAGCCCACTCTACATTTAGAGAGTAAAACCGCTAAAACAAGACTTCCTGGGTTCTTGTATTGACTCAGTACCCAGAAATATCAGTACATCAATACTGATGTTGCTCTGTGAATGCTAGCTGTACATCAGTGAGCTACAGCATTAAAACCACCCTCCACAGCAGACTGTTAACAGTTGTGGTCAGACGTTTGCACCCACTCATCACAGGCATGACTGTCATGGTAATTTGGGGTTTTTAATGATTTCTTTGAATTGTTCTTTTTCCAGGGTGGAATGATTGTACAGATTACATCTTTAATGACTTTAAAAAACAAGAATTGGGTGCACAATATTTGGTTAAAATCCTTTAGCAAGCCACGCCTCAACCAGATCAACAAGTTTCTGGCATATTTCTGGATGGATATTTGACCACTCTTCTTGGCAGAATTGGTAGACTTTATTTAAATTGGATGGTTTCCTGGCACTGACCTTTTAGTGTGTTTGTGTGTTTGGGATCATTGACCTGTTGGAACACCCAACTGTGTCCATGTTTCAACCATCTAGCTGTGGATTTGAGGTGAAGTTAAAGAATTTAGAGGTAGACCTCCTTCATTATTCGAGCCACTTTGTATAATGTACCAGGACCGCTGCCAGCAAAACGGCCCTAGAGCATGATGTTACCACCACCATGCTTGATAGCAGGTACAGTGTTCTTAGGTTTGAAAACATGTTTTGGAAAATATCCACAGCATCTCTATAAATGCTGTGGATACTAGCTGTCCACAGATTGGATTTTCCTCACACTAGATTAGATGAAACTGCAAACTGTTGGGGAAAGGATCCATGGGGGTGACCTATACTTTCTGGCAATGTGCCGTTGGCAGCTGATGCTTAGCATCCTATATGTTGTTGGGTGAGACCTCCATGGATAGGGCTGGATCAGACTGGGATCTGGGAAATCTGGAGCTCAGTCGTCTGGCTAACGCTTTCACGGCATTTCCTCGTATCTGCTGAGTTGCAATAAAGTTTTGATTTGTAGTTAACTAATGTTTTTGTCATATTTAGTTTTATAGGTAGCCAGTTTGACTAATTGTGTCAGCCTGCATCAGGAGGCTTTCACACATACGTTTATTGAATTATGGATGGCTACTGTTCTTATCTTGATGGGGAGGCTGCTGCCATCAGGGAGTGCCATTGCCAACAACATTTAGTGAGAGGCACCATCAGCATGAAGACTTGAACCCAAGGTTTCCCAGCATAAAATGATCAGTGTTGTGACTGACAGTTCTCCTACAAACTATCCCAGAAAATCAAATCATAGTTTTATATACAAAATATAGACATAGGAACTGATTTATATCAGATGCAGCTGCAACCGACAACTATGTGTGTGAGATCACACGGTGCTAGACGCAGAAACCTGTAACTGCTCGTTTAAGAACCTTTGAAAACCTCTCCCTCTCCGATTGTCTTCCAGGGCTCAGCGGTGGGTAAAGGACAAAGCAATGGCACTTACAAAGGCCAGAGGTTGTTCACCTGCCCCGACGCCTGTGCCCTCTTCATCCCAGCCAGTCACATCAGGCCCCGTCAGTGGTCCAGCAGCTCAGAGGGACATCAGCGAGCCCGTGAACGAGAACATCACCGCACCAGCAATGGCCACCACAGCAGCAATGGCCGCCTGAATAATCATTTTCAGCCACCACTGCAACAACAGCAGCAGCCCAATCGTCACATTAGTTTCCACCAGCATCATCCCAACAGCTCTTCTCAGCTATCCCCCTTTAACGTCCTCTCACGAACTGCAGAGTCAGCACCCATCACGGCTCACAACCAGGTCCAAGGCCCTGTGTCACCCCCTCCATTCCGTGTTGGCCAGCGTGTGTGTTGCCATCTGGAAGACAGAGTCTCTGCAGGGGAGGTGGGCTACTGTGGGCCCGTGCCAGGCCGGGCCTCATCAGCAATGTATGTCGGAGTCATTCTGGTCAGTACGACCCACGAGAGAGAGAAGTTTTTGTTTTAATTGTTTGATGTATAAAGAAAAAAATATTTGCCTTCCCCCTGAGGGTCTTGTGTAATGTGTCATCTTGATGAAGTCCTTCTGTCTGCAGTTTTGTGTTTGACTCTGTGGTATGTACATTAGGACACTCCTGATGGTAACTGGGACGGAACTTACAAGGGAGAGAAGCTCTGCCATGTTCCTTCAAGCCTCTATGGAACCCTGCTTTCAGCCAAACATGTTTCCTTAGGTAAAACAACTGTTTACACTCAGTTCAGGCCTTAGTGTAATTGTTTTAACCTCTTTTTAATGACTCTTTCAACAGCTTTAACATCTCCTTCAAAGAAATTGCCTTCTTGATAGAAAAAGTAAAAATAGCATATTTTGTTCTGTTATTTTTTCCATGATTAACATGGTTAAATCTACCAGGGTTATGGCTGGATCAAAATTCATAAAAAGCAAAAACCTAACCTGATTTAAATTTGGCCTCTGTCTCCTTCAAGGTTGGTCACCCTGTGAAATACTGCAGCTCTTCCAGCACTGCTGCCATTTTTAGATTGCACTGAAATCACAAACATTATTCACTAAGTGAGACGCATATAGAGATGTTTAAATGAACTGACAGTTAAAATTGTGATGATGATTGTGATGTAAATATTTTGGGCTGAGAGGATGTGAGTGAGGGATGTGTGGACACAAATGTGTTTACGCCTGACCTTTGTTGAGAAGAAGCTTCACAGCAGCATAACTACCATAACTATAGTGGGAAATGTGCAGAGAAACATCTAACTTCTTCCCTTCTGCATCCTCAGAATCAAAGTCCCATCATCAGAACCTCACTCACAAAATTTCCAAAGTCATGCTGAAACCGGCACTGGCTCCAGTCACTAAATCAGTCCCCATCTCACCTCCTGCTTCTGCTCCCAAGATCGCCCTGATGCCTCCTGTCAAACCAGCACTTAAATCTCCCCCACTGCCTCCACCAAAACCCACCCAGAAATCTGTGCTTCCTCCCCCTCTACCACCTCCCAAACCACAAACACCAACGACGACGCTAACAGTGGCCAACCAGCCACAGCACACCAACGGCACACACGGACCTGCCTCACCGCTGAGGGCTCCAGATCACAGTGAAAACACAGCTGAGAACGGAGAGGCGAGGCCGGGCAGCAACCTCGAGGTGGGGTCGATGGTTGAAGTGAATGACCCGCCACTGTTTGGGGTTATCCGCTGGATTGGATGGATTAAAGGGATTTCAGAGCCAGTGGCAGGAATCGAACTGGTAAGGACACTTTCTGCCGTGGTTTTTACAACTTTGAGTATAAAAACAGATTATAGCGTTTTCTACTAGTCTAACAAAACAAGTACTAGTTATAACTAAATCACTGTTTTCTTATGCTGTTAAAGTTTTCTTTGTGTTGTTATTAAAAATGTTAGCTTTTAATTGGTTCTTGTGGATTTAATCCTAATCAAGTGTTGCAGCAGACGAGTTTCATTTTCAGTAAATCTATTCTGATTCTATTCTGTGTGGTGCCTGCAGGTGGTCTGAAAGGTGAAGCCTCTGCAGAAGTGCTTTAACGCTGCATTTTTGTTTGTTTTGTTTTGTTTTCTTGTGTCCAGCATGAGAGAAAATTGCAGCCCGAGGGCGGCTTCTCATTGCATAAACGCATTGTACAGAGTTCTGTAGGAAAATGATCCTACTTCTCCCTTGAGTCATGACTTCAGTGACCATTTACCCAGCGAGTTTGTGGCCTGAGGCCTGAGGAACATGCAAACTCCAGACAGAAAGGCCCGGGCTTTTCAGTGGCTTTGAACCGAGGACATTCCTGCTGTGAGACAACAGTGTTAACCACCATGCCACTGTGCTGCCTTAATACAACATGATGCTCATTTTGTAAATTATCATTCTATTGGGAGTAAAAAAGGCAAGACTCTTTGAAGAGATGCTGAACTCAAGGTTTCAAAACAGAACTTGTCAAACAAATTTATGGGATCTCAGTAGCTGCATCATAGACAGAATAAAAGACGGACGTAGCCACCATCACCTGATCCACTGCATATGAATCTTCAACATTAACATTTTGATCCCTGCAATGTTATTTATATTTCAAAGACAGTGGTTGCCTTCTTTGGATGAAAGGGTGGAGTACTGAGTTGTCAGCTAATGCTAGCTAGCTTAGTTAGCCCCCTGCATCCATAAACTGTGTGGGTGCAGTGCATAGACGTACATATCAGCTAATTACTGCTAATCAACAGATGAATAAAACACTAGAACTTCACTCATGTCTGAATCACATAGTAAGCAACCAATTTTTTGTCAGTGACTCGAATTAGTGGAGGTGAGGCCTAGCAGGCACTGATTGGCTACAGCTCCCTGTGCTAGGACACCTGTCGAAGAGGTCACGCCTCTACCTCCAGTATACAGGTGGATGAGTTATATGAAGTAGAGTTTTTATGAAGCAAGAAACTATCCATAGAGGCCAAAACTGATTAACGTTATTCTTCACTCTCACTCTTCACTGTTGTAGTTACTTTAGTCGCTCTCCTGGCAGTAGAGGAAAAATTGACCTCTGGTCCCGCCCACTTCCCATTGCCAGTGCTTATTTCACCTGTGGTTGCAGAATGTCACTCACCTTCTGTGGTCTCTGGTCACCACATAACTGCGAATCGCTCTCAGTGTGGATGTAGTTTATTGCTATTGAGTTAGATATGTTAATGTAGGACCCAGTAGAGACTGATTCACTCTGTGAGCCAACCTCATGTGGGCATTAGAGGAACTTAAGTTTTTGGCTTTTCAGCTCTAAAGGCTGCTGCTTGGGCTGCATTTTGGTTTTTTTTGGTTTTTTACAGTCTGTTTAGCAAACATTGTGCTGACATGATGTGCATTAGTTGGTTTATATAGATCAACCTGCAGATAGGGAGGGTGTGTTTCAGATATGAGTTTAGGAGAATGAGGCAGGTCAGTGTGCAGAACACAGTGCAGCTCGGATTGCCTGCCCGAAGTAGTTCACAGGTTTCAGTTCATTAATTTAATGACCTTTTCTAGGGCTCTTTGCATTATAAATGTATTTTGCCACCCTGAACATTAAGGTAATAAAGCCAGACCTCTGCGTGCGTGCGTGTGTGTGTGTTGCTCAGGACCAGGAGCTGTCTGCTGGAACAGACGGCAGTTACCTTGGCGAGCGTCACTTTCGTTGCCCGTCCAACAAGGGGCTCTTCGTAAAACTTCGCAACTGCAGACGTGACTCCCGATTCCCCGCCCCTGAGGTGCCTGTCAATCAAGTGGAGCGCTGCAACTCTATAGGTAGAGAAAACCATGAGGCCATGCCCCCCGTGGTCAACGCTCCTCCCCCCTCTTTCATTTTTGCAGATGTGCTAATGTATGCTGTCAAAGCAGAATTTATTACACTCTGATTTCTAACACCATCTTCTGTGTGTGTGTGTGTGTGTGTGTGTGTGTGTGTGTGTGTGTGTGTGTGTGTGTGTGTGTGTGTGTGTGGCTGGCTGCAGTGTGTGGAGGCATTCAGACTGCAAACAGAAAGTCTGCAGTCTCTAATATGTTT
>VUQJ01019779.1:4358-18982 GCA_015108635.1 Andinoacara biseriatus | reverse complement strand
CCCCCCCTTTCATTTCCTCCCCCCATCTTTCTCTGTCTCTGTCCACACATACAGTACAGATTTGCACACAAACACACACACAGATGTGCTTGCCTGCTCTCTGCTCCACCTCGGGGCTAATCTCATTGTTGCTGGCCGTAGCTGTGTAGCCGTCTGATGTTTTGCCTCTAATTGATCCTCTGACTGGCTTTAATCTCATCTCATCTGCACTACTGCGCTGCTCTCTCCACCATCAGCAGGGCCGCAGACACATACAAACACACAATTCCTCTGTGTATCTTTCAGGCAGACACGAATACGCACACATACTTGGACATTCTCGTCCTTTTGCACATAAGCACACAGACTTGATAAAAAAAAAATGACAATTTTCTGAAAATAATAGAAATTCTTACTGAAGTGTGTTGTGGAGCCCAGCATAACATGTTTTGTATTTTTTGTGTAATTGCAGTAAATTATCCAGATTATAGGTAATGCTTGTTGTAGGCATTTAAATGGTTTGAAGAAATGCAGGTGCACAAATTAATAAGGAACATGACGGCTTTGATGGTCAGAAAGTTCTGATATTATCAGCACAATGCTTTCATTAGTCGTTGGTATTTTTCTGATCAGTGTGTAAGGCGCTGATAAGTGATATACAGCTTTCAGCTGTTTTGTGTTTTTGGCACTGTATATATGCAGTGAGTAATTAAAAAGCTAATGGAACAGTTTGAGCAGTTTGAGTGTTCGGTGTAGGATTCATCCACTTAAATGTTGTGGTGCTGCCTTTAAATGACTAAGAGGGAGGGTATTATTTCTTAGGACATCCTGGGAATGTGTCTTTTTCTAAAACATCACAGTTCAAAACAGAGATGGGAGTTTCTGCCATAGTAAGTAGCTTTAAATACAGTTACCTGCCCATGCGCCTTTCTTGCTGAACCAGAGTCTGTTTTACTATAAATTAGCAGCTTGGTACTGCACTACACAAAGGACATTGTTTTTCATGCAGTCACATTAGCATTTTCAAAATGCAAAATTGCAATGGTGACCTTCTATTTATCACATGGTTGTCATAGAATGCTACCTGAAAAGCCAGCTGATTTTAGGTTGCACTAAAGCATAAAAGGCAAAATCACAACTGACACTGAAGGGTGTCCTACGAAGCTGTTTTGACACAGATTGGCTTGACAAACTCTAAATCCTAGTTTAAAATCAGCTTTTATTATTAACCCAGGCTTACATTATCAGGCTCTGTCTGCAGTCTCATAAAACGGGCAGTTTGATGCATTTTTTTGGTTCTTCTGCACAAAATGAACTGATTTGAGTGCTGCCTATAATTTTCAAGAAGAACAGGTGCTATGCTATGAGCTTCATTGAATATTAGAAAATATTACAGAAGAAGGGAACGATGCTGCTAGAGAGAGGAAGTCTGGCAGAAAATTTAACTTGCATTTCATTATTTCTAATGTAATAGCTGC
Organism: Andinoacara biseriatus; assembly: GCA_015108635.1. Classification (NCBI taxonomy): domain Eukaryota; kingdom Metazoa; phylum Chordata; class Actinopteri; order Cichliformes; family Cichlidae; genus Andinoacara; species Andinoacara biseriatus. The sequence continues at coordinate 17,525 of VUQJ01019779.1, read as the reverse complement.
ATATTGGACATCTTAAACCTTAAAAGTGAAACATTTAAACATGATACTAAGAGGTACATTAAGTTCTGACTGAAAGTAATGCAATATTTCAAATTTAAATAGATATTTTTTCTCCTAGCAGTATAAAAATGACCAGCAAATTAAGTCCAGTTATAAAAAGATAAATCCTTTTGAGCCATCAGCTTAAGAAACTATGAGACTGTAATGCTTTTGGAGCAATACAGCGGTGGCCAGATTGAAAACACAAATGTATAAGTGGGTTGGTCTACCTCCATTTCAATCATATATCAGTGCAGGAGCTCAGGGATTCCCAGATTATACAGCAAGAGATCTTGTAACAGTTTGAAAAGGTGAGACGTTCCAAAGAAAACTTTGACAAGAACCCCGCGATCACTTTGGTTCCCATTTCTACATCGTCTACTTCTGCTGAACGGATGCACCTACCATTCAGAACAAACTGGGCTGGAGCCAGTCCCAGCTGACACTGGGCAAGAGGCAGGGTCCACCCTGGACAGGTTGCCAATTCATTACAGGGCTAAGACATAGAGACAAACAGCCATTCACACTCCCATTCTCATGTGTGGCCAATTTAGAATCAGCAGTTAACCTTACATACTTGTCTTTGGACTATGGGAAGAAACCTGAGTACCCAGAATGGCCCCTTTCTGGCTGGTTTGAACCCAGAGCCTTCTTGCTGTGAAGCCAGAGCGCCACGTCAACGTCGTGCCACCATTGTGTCAAAGCTAATAATAACATTAGCCAGAACTGCAGCCCAACATCTTAATACTAAGGATTTCCTAGAGGTAACGCACAATGCTATCAAAATCAGGGGCTTCAATTGCATAGATGGCAGAAGTGTGCGAAGATTCTTGTTCACTCTTGCAGCCAACAAAGCGCTTACATTCTCAAAAATGAGACAGAGTTATTTAAACAAAGCTACTAAAACTGGCCAAATTTTGATTTGGTCGTGGGTGGTGCTTTTTCACGTTTTATTGTTTCTCTATTTGGTGGATCTAATTCTGTTCAAAAACAATGGAAACATTGATTTTTGCAAAGTATATCCACTTAAAAACTTTCCAATGATGTGATGTGATACTATTTTTAAAAACTGGGATAACAGCACATTTTTAGACAGTCTTTCCAGGGAAACATGGGGTTGGACATATGAAAAATAGAACACATAGCTGAGTAACATGAAAATGGAGAAAAACAGATCCGTGACTTCTCTCTTACCTCCGCACAGCGTGAAGTGGGTGTGAATGTCGGATTTAGAACATTACAGATAGTGGGTGTGTGTGTCACCCACTATCGAATGTCAGGAAGATGCGGGTGAAAAGGGTTTCTAACGCTATCTGACCATCAGACATGCAGTTCAAAAAGAGCATAAATCCTGCTTAACTGCATGTGTGGAACTTTTACTGAAAAGGGAAATATGAGGTAGTTTTTTTCTTCAGTCTGCCTCCTGAAATCACTAACACAGGATATGTGCAATTGAATGAAACATGCACACTTTTAAGAGAAAATGCTGGACAAATCGCACTTTGCACTGTTCCCAGAACGTGCCGAGGAGTTGTGATTCTTTGAGTAGATGCACATCAGGCACACTTTTTTTTTCAAACGTGACTAGGTCTCTTGCTTTTTATTTAAAATTCAGACTTCATATATAAAATGTGGGGGTAAAAGTGAAATCTACTTGCATCTGACCAGTTTAAACCAGTAAACTGTGAACAGGCCAGTTGTTTTCTTAACATGTAGCTGGAAGAAACTGCTAAGCCATACTTAATATAAAATCAAGACAAACTGTGCAACAAGGTTTGAGGGAATAAAAAAAGGAAATAAAAAAAACATTCACATCTGTAAAAACAAACAAACAAGTAGTTGGTAAATAAATAATGATTATTTTACTTCCAACCCTGTCACAGATTAAAAAATAATCATAAAATGTTAGCCAGAGATCTGTGACAAATTAAAGGAAAAACAGTATTGAGGGTAGTGGGGTAGGCTACAAACTCGAGCTCAACTGCAAACCCAGCTGATCGTCTCATTGCCAGCACATATCAGCTGATGGCTCAGCTCATACCATGCTATAGATTCAGTTGGGTACCTCAGCGCACTATTTAGGCTACAACCCAGCTCCGCCTCAGCTTCTTCTTTGCTGTATCTGAGTTAATCAGTATCATGTGTTCTCTCTGTTTGGTATAAGGGGGCTTTTGCTCCTGGTCTTATGAATAGAGAACAGAGCCAAAATTGAAATTACAGCAGATTAAATTATTACTCTCCTCAGTATAGTGGACCTGACTGTATTTTACAGACATTATGACCCTGCGCATTTTTAGATATTATGAGATAGCCAAATGTCTGATGTGACCCTGCCAGCTCCACTGTACAATGTACAAAGTTTGATTGTGAGAATAATGCCGATAAGTGTCCGGTGTATTAACAGCTAGTGAGTGTTCATCCTATGTCCTTTTCTCAGTACGCTCCACTCAGGCAGCAGCCTCACCTAAATCAGAGTATCTCCAGAAGTGAGAACGCGGCTGACTCAAACTATCTCCAGCTGTTGCTAATGGGCCGACATTTACATTTTTGCTTTTCATGTCTTACTGACCACTCAAAGCACTTTAGACTGCCAGCCACATTTAAATCATATTTTACTCTATACACTTTAAGCACTGCATCACTTATCAGTGACCACTTTAAAATCATCTGTCAAACTAACATGCATGTCTTTGGACTGTGGGAGGAAACCCATGCAGAGTTTGCATGCCAACTTCACACAGGATAGCAAGATGGTGCAGATGATGCCCTTACTTGATTCAGCCAGAGTTTTTGCGAAAACAGCTTTAGTAAGGAGTAGAACTACCTCGCACTGCCAGCTTTGGAGTGTCTTGGCATTTATTTCACAAGCCTCTGAATCTCGACTGGAGGGAAGTAATCGTGTTTTTCTAAAAGATTCTTGTGATTTTTTTTTAATTACAGAAAGTATTCTTTAAAACCTTGTGCTTTTTTTAATTAAGAATTACCATCACTTGCCAAGACACCAGTCCTATCAGCATTGAAATAGGTCATTATAGGATAAATGTGATCACTCAGTAAAACTTTGTATTGATTTGCAGTCACTCTCCTTTCAGGGGACATGTGGACCCTAACCACTGCATAAAAAACTACTGTATCCACTCATTGTAAGGGTCAAGGATTCAGATATTTCCTTCACTTTGTCACCACTCTGTAGATGCATTGTATTGGAATCAATTGAGATAAATTAGATGTTACCATTTGCTTAAAATTTATATTTTTTTATATGTCTACAGCCCCCTATATGCTGTTAAAGTTGTGCAACCATCATCAGATTTTGCTGAAATAAAATCCTGCAAAATTGAATTGTGAATGCAGTATTGCCGAAACACCCTCCCTCCCTCACTTTGTCTCAAATGCACACCCAGGCATCAATGCATGTGCACACACATACATGCGTGCACTTCAATCGCACTTCCACTCCATCAGTGGCAGGCCGAGTCTTGTATACCCACTACGACCTCCCCACTCCTCCTCTAATAGCATATCAGGTTGCCCCACTCCCCCAGCCAGCGGCAGCACCTCCATTTCCCCAGCGCTGTAATTACTTTAGGGAGCTTCTGCGTGGGCATGAGCAGCTATGGAGCTATGTTTATGTGTGCGCACATGGGTGTATGTGTGCGTGCACGTGCATTCACTTACAAGATACAGTCACTGTGAGATTGAACAGAAACAACTGTGTGTGTGTGTGTGTGTGTGTGTGTGAGAGAGAGAGAGATCTCTGTGTTGTTTGTTTTCCAGTGACAGAGCCAGTCCCCCTGCAGACAGAGTAGGTGATTAACAGGGTTGACGCCTAGAAGGTGGCCCTCTCATTAACACTGAACATGAACACACGCACACACACACACACACACACACCAGAAGCTGTTTCTCTACTGTCTCTCCTTTTCTCCCACAGTTTCTTTTCCTCTTTGTGTCTTCTCTTTGTGTTTGTGCATGTGCTTGAACATGCCTAAGTAGTAAGTAAAGGGACTGTTACAGATCACATTGACTTGTCTGGATAATTAATAATTCAAAAATAATAAATGAGGCAACATCTCTTGTTCCATACGCGTAAGTACGCACAGCACAGATGTGGATCCTGCTGCTGTGTGATGATTGCAGAGATTAATGAAACTCATCCTGCACACAAACAGCTGTAAGCGGCAAACAGAACTTCAGTGAGGCCCTTTAAATTTTCAGAACAAGTCTGTGTTTAGATTCAGTGGCAGTTCATACATGCACATTTTATTTCTATCAGCGAGCTGGTGTGTACATGAGAAGGAGGATAAAATGACAAACTGGCAGATTAATTATGCAAATCAGTTGATTGGTTCTTTCTTATGTGCTGTCATAAATTCAATTTCAGCAGTCTGGCATTTTACATCAAATGATGTCAAACAAAGAACACTGGAGTTTTTTTTTACTTAAAAACTAAAGTGAAAATAGAAACACAAATAAAATCTTTTGTAGCGTTTCAGGATTACCTTATCCCCAATGAATTCATGTTCTTATTAATCTGCAATGTAATGATGCCTTCCGGGAACCACCTCTTAGAATTAAGAAGGCTTGTATTGTGGATTGTATGATCATCTTAGCATTTGTTGCTTTTGGTGAAAAGGGCCCAAACTGAAGATGCTCCAAGTATACCAGCTGAGCAACAGAATTTTTGTGTGATTTCCAATTACAGTGCAATCAAAATGCACATTAGCTTCAAACATGATTTGTCACACGCAGTCAGTGGCGCATGATAAATTGTTAGCATGGCGCTCCTGCACAGAAGATTTTCTGGCAACAGTTTGGTGGCTGTGTTGTCATAGCTTTTTTTCTTTTTGTCTCTCTCTCTCCGTTTTTGTAGTACTATGAGATGTCCTACGGGCTCAACATTGAGATGCACAAACAGGTAAGTCTGTATTTAGTCTCCTTAAAGATAGCTCCTCTATTCCCGTCACATAGGATGTAAAACTGTTGTATGATCATAAACCGAAGATTGCTTGTGTGAAGAAAATTGAAACACAGGAGGATGCCTTTTCTGCCTGCAGGATGTGATGGATTCAAACTGAGGGGCATGCATGTTTATGAAGTTTGTCCGGTACCTTCTGTGTGTTGTGTTGGTTATGGCTTCCTTTCTGAAAGGTTTCTTCAAACTACAACCCTACAAAGGGTTATACATCTAATTTTTATGTTATTGCTTTTAGCAGTATTTTACATTTCTTTTTTTTGTCAGTTTGCTATGACATATTGATATAAACACTACAGTGAAGAAGCCAAATCTATGAGTGAAACATTTTTCTTTTATGTGCTGACAGCAGGAATTCAATACTTTCCTCTGCATAATTGAATTCTTTTATAAACCTGTCTACCAGCTGTCTGTCAGCCAGCGCTCTCTTTTTTACATCTTATGTACTACCTGCAAGAGCCACAAATAAAAGTTGGAGTAATTTCTTAGCAAATTGTTGTAAGATTCACAAATAAATCGTCCGTTTACCAATAATCTAGCATCATTTTATACTCCATGATTGTCTCAAGGACCCCCTGTCCACCCTGGAGTTGCTTGTTATTCATATTGATAATTCAGCTGGGATAATTTCCTTGATTTTGAGGTGCCAGGTAGTTAACCTCATCCATGCAGATAAAGAATCTTAATGCTTCCTGAACTTTGAATTGCGCACTTCATTAGGGGCTAAGTCTACTAAAGTGCTGTTTTCCCTCCTTGAGATACGTTGGTCGCCAGGATAGGGAATATTATGTGTTATGTGTTGCATGTTCCTGATTAATTGGCAACAAGAAGTTGAAAATGCTGTAGTTCTATTGCCAGGCCACAAGTTGGCGGCGTGGGTACAGGAGTCGTAACCATAGTACACATGTGCCAGTGCCCCTGTTTTCAAAAAGTATCAATTTCACACCATTCTTGTGTAAACAGGAGGCCAGAATGCAACAAAACATTACCATTTTCATCTGAAAACGTTTTTGTGTAAACGGGGCCTTGAGAGCAGCAGAGTGTTTTTGTGTATACTTTATTTACCCACTCTGACGGAACAGCCGAGTAAAAAGTAACCGTGACCTGTGCAGAGTTTTACTATAGACCGTATAAAAGATGGACTTAGCTCCAGCGTCTGAAAAGTGAAGCTAATATGGAAGTACCTTAAACCTGCGTTCTTTTTAATGGCCAGCAGAGTGCCATCTCCTTTTGAAAGATAAGGACTTCTGATTGTATCGAAGTTGGAGTTGGAGTTCAGTATCTTGCCCACGAATACTTTGGCACGCAGACTGAAACAGCCAGGAATTGAGCCACCAACCTTCCGATTATTAGGTGGCCTGCTCTATCTCCTAAGCTACAGCACCCCAGATGAGGAGCTTGTTCATTTGGGAGACTTGGGCTGCTACTCCTCCACATCGAAAGGAGCCAGTTGAGGTGGCTCAGGCATCTAAGTAGGAAGAGCTGGAGGAGGTGGCCGGGGAATGGGAGATCTCAGCATTTCTGCTTAGATTGCTGCCTCCAGGACCCAGACCTGGTTAAACAGCATTTGCTCATAAGTCATTAGCATGTGGTTATCCTCAAATTCATGGTGAGATTCTTCCCTCCCAAGATGGTGATGCAGAAAACGCCAAGCTCAAAGCTTCATCGCAACATTTCACTAACCAATACATGGCATCACTGTAACATCCTCCATCTTCTATACTGTCTATCTGAATTTCAAAAAAAGCCAAATTCTCAGTACAGAGAAGATGTTTAGGACCTTCTGCTGCAGAGTACCAGAATCATAATAGACAACTTTTATGACCTTTGATGATTTTTTTTTTTTTCTCCACGCTTCTTCCTCTTTGTGGCTAACTGCTGCTGTCACTGCCTTTCCTGTTCAAGCCCATTTTTCACCTACACATAGAGTCCTCACCGACAAGGCTAGGCGCTGTTGGTTTTTTGGAGGGCTGCACGCAAGTCCATCTGTGTAGGTTGCACACCCATAATCCTTCACTCTACACACGGAGATACCTACGCAAACAGGCACAAATGCAGTACCATGAATTCATCTTTACTCTCTTAATGCGGCCGGAGCTGTGCATTCCACCTAAAGCTCACTGATCAGCTGGTGTGATTATTAAACACACACTGAGGAGTTAACGTGTTTGTAATAGTTCGACTAGTTTTGACCACCACGCAGTCGTTTCATGTAGATGTAGGTGTTGGCAGAATGGCTTTATATCTATTTGATAGTCATTTAATTTCTGCAGTAGTGCATATCTGTCTAAATGCAGTGAAGAGGGTACAGTTAGAACTGGTAGGGTATTTTGAAACAGAAGAGAAAAAAAAGGCCCTCAATCAGGCAGGGTGGGTGAGGGAGGGGTCCATACATCAGTTTGTGTTGCTGAAGCAGGGGGAGTAATTTATGCTCAGCCTGTAGGAGGAGAGAGCGATGGGCCTCCGAGGGGCCAACCCTTATCGATGATCTCGTCTGGTGGTGCCCATCCACACTCACAAACACACACACACGCTGTCTTATGATTGACGGCGCACACTGACAGCCATATTGGAAGAAGGGAGTATGCTTTGACGAATGGACACACACACACAAAAGTGTAGCAGGTTTCATGATTTAAAGACCTTCACTTATATGCACCCGCACAAACTCTGAAGTTGGAAGCACAAGACGGGCACTGTGATTCATGCTGAGCGCACACACCTTTTTCCTTTATCTCATAGGGATTAAATTCACAGGCACAAATGGAGTTGTGTGTTTGTGTGGACCCAGCAATCTTTGTACGTGCATGTGTGTACATTAGCTCATGTACTTTCCCATTGGCTGTCTGCAATTTTTTTTTAGAAATGTCAGTGTGTGGGTTGAGCCAGCGTGAGCTTCAGTGTGCGTGCGCGCGTGTGTGTGTGCGGGCGCGCCCCTTCAAACACTCCATCACCGCATTTGCCTGTGCTTCTGTGCGTGCGTGCCGATGTTGCCAGCACATGTTCATAAACGTTTGTGTCTTTTTGCTCATGTGCACCGCAGTTACTGTGTGTATGCGCACGCCCGTCCTTTGTGCACAGTGTGAGTGGGTGCCGAGAATCGCTAGTTCCATTAGAGAGTTGAAATTGAAGGGGATGTGTGGAAACGAGTGTCGAGGAGCATTCATGTCTAGGCCTATTGTGCAGAGCCACACTCCCCTCTCTCCTCCTCCTTTGCTCCTCCTCCTCCTCTTTCCACCTCTGTCTCTATTTCCCTTTTTTTCTCTTTCTCTCTCACACTCACACATTCAATTGCTCCCTCTTGATCACTCTGTCCTACTCAATTCAAAAAATGCCTCTCCACTCTGTGCAGTCTGTCTCTTGTCTCTGGTCTCTTCTCTCTCTGTATCTCTGTTTTGGCTTGGTGAGGAAAAGCAAGGTTGAGTTGTGGATCGATCTGGGAGTATGTTGAATGAAGCTGTATTGTTTTTCTTGTTTTCTTCTTTCTTTTTTTTTTCTTTTCCTGACAGCATACTTGTGCTTTGTTTGTGGTGTATATAGTATAGAGGCTCATTGTGTGGACAAGCAGTAATTATCACATGAACTGAACAGTGAAGGCAGTTCTGAGTATATTCATCTATATATGTGAGGTGAACTGCACCCGTAGTAGTTTTTTGTCTTGGGCATGGTGGAAAACCTTTGTTAAGCAGAAGTAGTAATGCAGAAAAAGGCTGTGATTCAGGTATTCAGTCCATAGAAAAATGGCAACTATATTCATGATCTAGTTTTAGAGAATTTTGAAACAAAAATGCCAAATATTTTTTTTTGAGTTTTTTGGACTTTCTTTTGTGAGCATTGCTTCTTTTATTCTTTTTATGTGATAACAAACTGTATATTTATGGGAATGTGAACACAATTCTTTTGGATTTTGTAAGTGGAAACTACTCTGTAAGGATTAGGAAGTCAAACCTAATCTGTTAGGGTTAGACAATTCAGACTACTCGCTTAGGTTTGGACAATCAAAGTCACTCAGTTGGTTTTAGTCCATCAAAACTACTTGATGAGGTTTGACAATTAAAACTACGTCAGGTTTTAATTAAAAAAATATTTTTAAACCTACTTTGGTAGATCTAGACAGTTAAAAAACTTACATTTTAAACTAAAATTTAGGCATCAAAACAGTTTGGCTAGGTTCAGAAAAAGGTGATGGTGTAGTTGAAATACAACAGTTTGCACTTTTATCAGAGCTCTGCTTACTTGGCCAGCATACGTGCTGCAGGGGGAAAACTATTACTCTTCCTCTTCCTGTTGAAACAGGTTTCAAAATCATGCTTACAAAAAACAGGACAGCTCATGTTCATGAACAAGAACAAAAAGTTTGCTTTCATATTTTGCCTTGAGACCAGGCTGAAGCTAGTGAAGCCCGCGCAGTAGCAAAACCAGGACACTCTAGGGAAGTCTGTGTAATGTTAGGTTTGTTTACTCTGCCTTCCATACGTCCTCGAAACACATTTTAAATCAGCTTGAACAGAGTTTTGTCTCTTTTTGCTCTTCGTTTCCAGTTGCAAAAGATAAAACCTGTTTAAAATTGACCAACTCAGCACAGGCATCTCCAACGGTGTATTTTGTCTGTAGCCACTCTTGCTATATTGAACTGGTCTCCAAGTGTAGTTTTACGTTGTATAGGTTTTATTAGTGCTTTTGTCAGTGAAAAGTGCTCCAGAAGCACTTTAGGAAGGCCAGAAAGAAGCAGAGTGAAATGTAAAGAGGAGACTGCATTCAGGTAGAAAAATCTGAGGGAGAGACAGAAGAGAAGATGATGGAGAGCAGGGATAACAGAATAGACAAAAGCTGGGTTGGGGAAAAAAACAAGATAGACAGAATAAAGGGGAAGAGCCATAGTTAGCGCGGAGCCTGTCCCGCAGAGACATTTTAGAGATGTCAGGGAGATTGTATGTGTAATGATGAGCAGATAGGAGTGAAGCGCTTGATGGGAACTGTGCTCTGCATGCCTAATGTCTGTTAGAAGAGCCTCTCTCTCCTCATCGCGCCTTGAATTAGGCTCTAACACAATTACTGCTGCTTTGCATATCTCTTATGGATTGGATGATTACCAACCAAATGTGATAATAGACCTGCATGTGAGAAAGATGGTGAATGTGCATGATGTGAAAGAGAACATGGTGTGTGTGTGTGTGTGTGTGTGTGTGTGTGTGTGTGTGCGTGCGTGCGTGCGCGCATGCATTGGGGATTATTACTTTGTGTGTGTGTGTGTGTGTGTATACGTGTATATAATTGCCTATGTGTCCAAGAGTTTTTAGAAGAGTATTAAGTACAAGCAACTTAATTAATGAGGTGAATAAAGGGATTCTGACACATCTGATATATGCGCATGTGTTTGAGATATAGTTGCTCCAGTTTGGGAAGGTCATAGCAGATGTTTCCCATACTGATGAGTGTGGTTTAAATCACTGAATGACAATTTACATTTAATGGGGGTTTAAAGGATAAGTGTGGTGATATTCTTTATTTCTACTTGTCATCAAATCCCATGAAAAGATTCAAATCAACTCTGAGCTGTTGTTACATTTTGTCTGTATAACCTGAGTCGAATACGCTATATTCTTCTGTGCCGTAGATTAGTTTTGTTGTCCGAATCCTGCGCGTCCCTCCTTACTGGTGCAGGTGGTTTTTAATATTCTAATTGGACTTCTGTAGAGTACCCAGTGGGCTGCAATGACAATTTTAACACTGATCAAGCCCATGTCTAGATGCTTGCTCAGATGCCTACACCCTCTCTTTAATGTTCTGAAGGTGCACTTCAGCCTTAGACTGAAGTTAGTGTGCCTCATCATGACCCAGATGTGCTTTATATGGTATTGCTGTGTCAGAAATTACTTAAGTGACCTAATCTAATAGAAGAGTTAGCATATCCTACTCCTCCACCCCCTGGACCACTAATTCGTGACCATAGGCAGCATAAATATCGATGTAGCCTCCGAGTCTGAGGCCAACACGTAAGAGCCTTAAACCTGCATTATCTTTAATGGACACCAGGGGGAGATACCTGTGGTTGCAAAAAATAAAATAAAAATGCCAGTCCTATGGAAGTTTATGGCAAAACTGACCTCGGACTGGACATCTATAAGCACTAAAACTTTGGCTTCATGGTGTAGTGGTGCGGTCACAAACTACTTTGCTTCTAATGTTGGTTCCAAACCTGGATGAATGGGAGGGTTGCATCACGAAGGGCATCCGGCATAAAATCTGTGCCCAAAACGTGCGGATCCATGTGCTGCGGCGACCCCTGCAGATGAACGTCCATTTTGGATCATTTCAGAAAGGAGGATTATCCAGGATCTGACTGTGCATTTTCCCAGTCAGATTCACCTGTTGAACTAGATGACATATTACTTACTACTTATTTTATTTTCAGTTATTCATAAATGGGCCAATCTGTTACTATGAATGCTCACAAAACCAATAATTTTATAATTATCCCTCTTTATTACAGCACCCAGCAGTTTTTAGGAAACAATGTAAACTTCTTCATATATTTGACTATTTTTTAAGGTTAACGTTATTGAGGAATGATGCAGACAAGCATACATAATGGAATTAAGCACAATTTTTCATGGGGTTTGTTGGCAGTGATTAAAAACATGGAATACCAAACTAAAACACTCTCCTTTCACAGGCTGAGATAGTCAAGAGATTGAATGGGATCTGCGCGCAGGTCCTCCCCTACCTGTCTCAGGAGGTAAACACACACACACACACACCCACACACTCTGGCACAGAGACGTCAATAACCCACTGACCCTCAGCACTATTCCTTACATTCTGGAATGAGCTCACCCTCATTCCCACCTCATTACCTCTCCACCTCCGTGACCTCTCACTCAGCATCCCTCTCCTCTCCTCCCATCATTCATCATCACTTGCTTCCTGTGTTTCTCTGCACCTCAATTTCCATCTCACCCTACCCCCACCTTTATTCTCCTCTGCCATATTCAGTCTGTCCCTTCCTCATGGTTGGCCCTTCCCCCTCCCCTTTTGACCTCTTCCTCCACTCCCTTCTTTCCCTCCATCTCTCCCTTCTTTGCCTCCTCCTCCTCCATCTCACTCTTCTTTTCCTTTTATACATGTGTGTGTTTGTGTCAGTGTAATGAATGGCTGTGTGATTCAGATAAGCCATGCTCTTATCTGCCCACCAGGGGGTTGACCTCCACCCATTACAGCACACCAGCCAACCATCCATTCCCGGGTGTCACACAAGGCGTGTGTGTGTGTGTGTGTGTGTGTGTGTGTGTGTGTGTAAAACTGGATGAATAGCAAAATGGTCAGAGGGGGAGGCGCAACACCAGAGAGGGTTGTCGGATTTCTGTTGGGACTATTGATATTGATCTAACCTCTCCACCCCCCAACTCTCCTTCCCATGTTTCTGTCTCGCTTTTATTGTCTCTCTCACTTTCCTCCTCTTGTCTTTATCCCACCACCCCCACCATCTCCAGCACCAGCAGCAGGTCCTGGCAGCCATAGAGAGGGCCAAACAGGTCACCCCTCCAGAGATGAACTCCATCATAAGGGTACGTTGTTGCAGCCCCAACCCTACCTCGAAAAGTGCAAATATTGATCAGCACCATTAATTCTATTGTTTTCTTTTATGACCTATATTTATTGGCTTATAGTTTGAGAGGGGGGGGGGGGGCTGCATATGTGTTATTGCAGGGTTTTCCCACACACTTAAAAAGCACTTCTCATTTTTTTATGCATTTAATATCATGTTAAATAGAAAAAAAAAGCCCTAAACCTCAAAGGTCTCCTCCGGCGGTCTGCTTCTTTCTAAACAGAGGAATATAAAAATAAATAAAGCTTTTATTAGCTTCAATTGCTAATGAAAAATGTTAAAATGACCCATAAATCATGATTATATTCAAGCATTTAGTGTGCAGGATAAATCAGCCTGGTAATAAATGCCTGCATGGCAAAACAAACATTTATAATTGTTCCCACTCTTTTGTTTAACCAACTCTGGGGACAATTAATTTTTAAAGGGTTTCTTTAGAGCTATTGGAGTCCAGTAAAGGGGGAAAACTTTCAAGGCACAGATTTAAAAAAAAAAAAAAAAAAAAAAAAAAAATAAATTTTTTTTTTTTTATTTTTGTATTTTT
>VUQJ01019777.1:42598-52732 GCA_015108635.1 Andinoacara biseriatus | reverse complement strand
CTTAGTCATTCTCCCCCTCTTTCTGTTAGACCATATATACATGTCTGTGTCCAAGAAGCAGAAGTTGCTTCAACCTAATTGTCTTTCTCTACTCGTACTGTCCTCAAATGACTTTCTCTCTGTCTCAACTCTCCCCTCCCGCCCTCCCTCCCTTGATTCTCTCTAGCTCTGCCCAGTCTCTGTCTCTGTCTGTAACTGTAGCCTGTGTTTTTCTCTCCCTCCCACTCCCTGCGACGTATAGATACTGCATTGATCAGACACACGCGCGCAGACACATGCGCACACACGTGCGCGCGCACACACACCGAGCCTCCCACTCCTTTCATCATTGATTCGCTCTGCTCTGTTCTGCTCTGCTCTGGCCTCTCTTTCTCTCCCCCCATTGTCTTTCTCCCTCTCTCTCTCTTGCTCTCACACACTCCCCCTATCTACAGCGGCACTTGTTGAATTCAACCCTTGGAGAACAGGGAGAGGGGAGAGAAACAGAGAGAGAGATAATGACAAGGAGGCAGAGGGAGGCTTTGAGACGGTGCTAGAGCAGACAGTTAGCAGAGAGAATAGGGCTTTGGAGGGTATAGAGATTGAAGATAGGCTGAGGGAAAACAGACAGAGAAAAGTCAGTCAGCAGAGAGAATCATCTTTGAGACAGTAGGAATGACACTTTAAGTGAGAGAAAGAGTCGACCAGACGGAGTACATCTGAGTGCTCTCCTTCTGTCTCTAACTACTCCTCTCCTGTCCTGGTCCTGACTGCTGCTGGTGTGTTGTGTGTGTCAAGGCTCCATGGTGTGCTTTAACCAGAAGACTGGCTTACACAGGTCAGAACTGTCTGGGATAACAGTGAGCACTCTTTTTGTGCATTTGTGCATGTGTGAGAGACTGTTAGCAGAGGAAAAGGCATGTACTGGTTTCTCCAGGTGAGTGCTTGCGTGCCAGAGTACACAGTAATTTCCCTATGCAGCTTGTACTGCATGTGTGCGTGTGTCTTCATGCATGCACGCTTTTATGTAAGTAAGCCACAGTGCTTGCCTGTCTGTATGGAGTGCATGAAGTGGGAGAGAGTGAGAGAGAGAGAGAGAGAGAGAGAAAGAAAGAAAGAGAGAAAGAGAGAGAGAGGCGGTGACATCTTTTTCAGTTTGTATTCCTGGAAACTGTTCTGCAGCATTGCTCAATAATGAAACTAGTGCGTATATGTACGTATGTGTGGGTTGGTGGGAAGACAAAGGCAATTATAGAAGGTTCAGGGCTGGAATGAAGGTGCCGATATGCTGGGAGAGTTTTACTGTAAAATACTTAACAAAACTGGCAAAGTTAATGTTAAGTTGTGTCTTTCAGTGGGTTGTTGTCAAACTAGAGCTCGGACAGAGGACAAATGCCTCAGTGTCAGCAAAATCCAGGAAAATCTATGGCATGAAAAACAGGTTGTATTCAGTGTGGGGTTTTTTTTCTGAGAAAAGTTAAGCCATACAGGCTGTCAAAGTCCATGCTGTGGGTAAATTGGTCTGGATGCATTAAGTGTGATACGTGGAATGGGTACAAGGTTCTTGGAATTTAAGTAATGTAAAACAACATAGCCTTAAGGTATTTCACAACCTTCTATGCACAGTAGGCACAGCATTGTGTTAGTTTTTTTTTTCTTTCTCTGTGGAGTGACTTGACTCCTCCTTTTTCTCTCCTGCCTCGACTCTCTCACCCACTATCTCTGCATATCCATCTTTCTTTCGCACACCTCTCACTTCTCCCTCAACTGCATTCGCTTTCTCACTTCATCTCAACTCTATTTTCATTCTTACTCTTTGCTTTTTCTAAGACCCTCTCAGTTTTTCTCTTCTCACCCCTCTACCTCCCTCTGGCATGTCTTTTCATCTTTCACACGTTTTCTTTTTGCTCTTCCATTTGTCAGTGTGTTTCTCTTCTTCAGCGCATTTGCCATACCTTTTTTTTTGTTTCACTTTGTTATTACAGATGCCTCTCTCAGTGGCAGAGTCTGCAGTGAATATCTGAAGCCCCATCTTCCTTCCACTCTGTGGCCATCATGTCCCAGCTGCTCCATGTGGAGATCCCAAACTTTGGAGCTACGGTTCTGGGCTCCCTTAATGAGCAGCGCCTGCTGGGACACTACTGTGATGTATCCATACTGGTTAAAGGTTGGTTAGCAGAAAATATCTTATTATTCCTATATTAATCTCAGAACTTTTACACAGCACCAATGTTTTCATCAATATTCTTGACTTCCTTTTTCTCAAACAGGTCAGGCTTTCAAAGCCCACCGGGCTGTTTTGGCCGCCAGCAGCCTCTACTTTCGTGACCTCTTCAGCAGCTCCACCAAGACCCAGTTTGAGTTGCCTTCCTCAGTCACACCTGCTTGCTTTGAGCAGATCCTCACTTTCTGCTACACAGGGAAGCTAACAATGGCAGCTAGTGAACAGCTGGTGGTCATGTACACAGCTGGCTACCTCCAAATTCAGCATATAGTTGAAAGAGGCATGGACCTAATGTTTAAGGCAAACTCACCTCACTGTGACTCGCAGACAACAGGGTCCTTAGAAGAAACGGGATCTGAGCCACAGAGTCCTTGTAATAATGGTAACGGCCTAGCAGTGGCTGCCCTTTTGGGGACCCCAGGCTGGTCTTCGTCTCTGCTCATACCGCAACGTAAGATCAAACTAGAAGGGGGTGAGCCAACACCCCTGACAGTACCTTCAACACCAAGTAAGACTTCATCTTCAGAGTTGGGGAGTCGGCTGGCGAGGGCCGGCTCACTGTTCTACACAACAGCTGGAGGGACCCCTATCCCTGGTATGCCTCCTTTCAACTTTCAGGGGACGAGTGGTGGAGCTGGAGGAGGAGGAGCAGGAGGTGACAGGTCTAGTCCTGGAGCATCCAGTCTGCCGACCACTGACAGTCCCACATCCTACCAGAACGAGGATGAGGAGTTTGAAGAAGAGCCCTACGATGGGATCGCCGAGGAGGCCTATAGTCATCTTTATGGACGTTCAGCCAACCCCTATGGGAGTGAGTATTGTGTTATATGTTTCTTTAAAGTCCTTGTGAGGTATTGACATTGCTTAGGAACACCAGTGGCATGCCATATGCAGCTACACTATTAAATATTTCTCTGTAAAAGTCAGTAACAAATACAACATTTTTAGCTTAAAGCAGACTCAAAGATTTCACAGCACTTCACACTTAAAGCAAGTACTTTTCAAGTTCAGGACTTTGATAAAGTTTCAATGGAAACTTTAAATTTCTAGTTATGTAAAATCTGATTTGGTGCATAACTTTCTCAACTGCCCTTAGCTCACATGGAAGAAACTCATTTGATATCAATCTAAAAGTAAAACTCAGGGTGACTTGGAGAAACTGTAAATGCAGGGTTTATCTAGAGCTCTTATGTGTTACGTGTTGTGCAAAAAAAAACAAACAAACAAAACGGATGCACATTCATTTCATCCCAGTTACCTTATTTAATCTTTTATGCATCATGTGTCCTGCGCATCTTTGAAAAGCAGGATGTTGTGCCTTCAGTCTGTGTGTGTGTGTGTGTGTGGGGGGGGGGTTCTCTCAGCTTAAAGATAGCTTTATGGAGTTATGATTGAAGTGCATCGTGACCAACAACATGTTCCTTATCACAGCTACACCAGCCGGACCATACTGCTTTTTTATTACGGCTTTCTGCCACAATTTTGCACTGGTTTAGATTTTCATGCAGGCGTAAATGGTTTGCATTCACATAAATACACAGACAGGGTACCTATAGATAGTCATAAACTCATATATGTATACACACACATTCCACGCTCCTTCATTCTTCACATCCTGCAGCTCAAAGGCAGGTTTGTCAAATTCTAGAGTTTCACATATTTATAAAATCCACTCTATCTGCAATCAGTCAGAGCACCCCAGGGTGACATTGTAGGATATTTGAGAACCATGCACATCTTTCCTCTGTGTGTGTGTGTGTGTGTGTGTGTGTGTGTGTGTGTGTGTGTGTGTGTGTGTGTGTGTGTGTGTGCTGTGCACACACAAATGGATTAATCTACACCTTTTGCTATGTGCATGTGTGTGGCAATTAATGGATGAATTTCTTCTGTTTGTGTGTGTGTGTGTGTGTGTGTTTGTGTGTGTGTGCGTGTGAGAAGCGTGCATGTGTATACACTCACAAGTTATCTTGGAGGTTTAGAGGAAAACATTTTGTGAGTTAGAACCCAATACTCAGCTTTGGATATGTCCCCCTCTCCAAAACTAAAGATGCTGATGCTGCACCATGACTTATCTAGGATGCATCTGCAATGCTCTAAAACATTTATGAAACACAACAAACTTCTATGAGATTACCCCAACCTGCTTTACTAATTATAGCTTCTATTTTGGTGAGGATACGCAAGGGTAGACATGGACAATAATTTTGTTTAGGATTCTTTTATTCCAATAAACTGATGGATATGATATAAAGTTCTAAAATCTTTCTGATTTTGGTCTCTTTCTTTAGTCCAAGACAAGCCGGAGATGGCATCATTGCCCTTGTCCTTGGAGAACCGCAACTGCGTGCTGATCCGCAGGGACCTTGTGGCGTTGCCTGCAAGCCTCATAAGCCAGATAGGCTACCGGTGCCATCCTAAGCTCTACACTGAGGGGGACCCTGGAGAGAAGCTGGAACTGGTAGCTGGTAGGCACGCACAAAGCAACAACGAGTCCACTCACAACACATTTAGAAGCCAACATTTCGCCATGCGGTAATTCCCAGAAATTCACTTACACAGGCAATGAGATTGGAAGGTGTTAATTAATTAATTTAACTAAATGAATTTAAAGTCATAAATTCAGGAAGATAGAGGGCTCATTGTCAAGTTTACAATTCCCCAGATTTTTCATGCAGCTGGGCAAAGAACACCGTCCATTAAAGAATTCACCCCCAGCCCGGTGACCTTCATTCATAATGACAATAATGGTCAACTGGATGTAATCAGTCCTCTTTGTCCAATATGAGACTATTACTGCTCATTCACAGCGACTTGGCTATGCATAAGTGCTAAAGAATTTGATTAAGACAGTTTGGTTAAATTATGTTTACAACTCAGGACCATTGATTGAATTCATATTCCTAATTAAAAGGCTGTTCACAAAAGCATTGTCTGACCCATGTTAAACCCAGGTCAAGAGACAGTCAGGAGGCCAGCTCCACATCTCTGTCAGTCCAGCTGAAAGTAATAAAATAAAGCTGCAAGTTTCTTTGCAGAGATTTAAGGCTGAGACAGAAGGACCATCTCTGCACTCGTCCAACCATCTCTGCAGTTATCATCAATCTTTATGGAAGAGTAGCTAGACAGAAGTCACTCTGGAGTAAAAAGCATATGACTGCCTGCCGGGAGTTTGCCAAATGGCCCTCACAGAGCTCCGAAAGTATGAGGGAAAAGACTTTTTTGGTATGATAAGACAAAAATTGAACTCTTTGGTCTGGCTGCTACATTACACTCCTGGCAATCAGACCAGAGACTTTCAAAGAGAACAGGTACAACTCACCATGTAGGTAATACAAATTCCACAATAGAACATGGCAGAAAATGTCAAATCAATTCGGTACCGAATCTTTCCTGACAAAAGAATGAAGCCTGAGTGCTTCCCAGCGTAATTTACAGACAGCTGAACACAATAACACGAGTATGCGCAAGTCGCGGTGAATAATCTAAAACT
This sequence comes from Andinoacara biseriatus, assembly GCA_015108635.1. Taxonomy (NCBI): domain Eukaryota; kingdom Metazoa; phylum Chordata; class Actinopteri; order Cichliformes; family Cichlidae; genus Andinoacara; species Andinoacara biseriatus. The sequence continues at coordinate 47,039 of VUQJ01019777.1, read as the reverse complement.
CGAGTGGTATAAGAGTTCATGTATGAATGTGGAAGCGATGATGCTGGAAAGAAAGCAAAATCAAACAATTTAATGGTGTGCTGCTTTTGTCACCTTCTGTTCCTCTCCTAATTTCTGATTCCATTTTGGTTAAGTCCTTTAAAGAACTCCTCGAATGTGGACTTCAAATATAGAAAAGACTACAAAGTGAACTGGTAATTGGGACAAAGAGAGGAGGGTCTTCAAAGACAAAGAAATTGGCTCTGGTGTGAGAATGTTTCACAGATTCCTTTTGTTTTGTTTTTGGATTTTTTTTTTTTGTTTGTTTCCAACACAGGCACACAAGTATTTATGACTCGAGGCCAACTGATGAATTGTCATCTGTGTGCCGGTATCAAACACAAAGTCTTGCTCCGCCGTCTCTTAGCCACATTCTTTGACAGGTGAGTATGAAAATGTACAAATAAGAAATAAACTGTTTAAGGATTACACTCTTAGATTTGACTTCTGTGTATGACTCCAACACTACTGCTGTTGTCACAAACCAACTTTCACACTCCATCTGTGGCCATGTTGTGCAATGCGGTTGTGTGTGCTCTCATGTTTATCTACTGTATGTGCATGTTGCTGACTCTGCCCCCTGGTGTTGACTTTGTATCCCTGCAGAAACACTTTAGCCAATAGCTGTGGGACAGGTATCCGTTCTTCTACTAGTGATCCCAGTCGGAAACCCCTGGACAGCAGGGTCCTCAACGCTGTCAAACGTAGGTTTATTGTCCAAATCATCTTACACTTGATAGAAGTGATGGAAGTTTCAAAGAGCGCAGTTTGTGCTGCACTGACCTTTGCTGTATTCTTTCTTTTTTCCAGTCTACTGTCAAAATTTCAACCCTAACTTCAAGGAGAGTGAAATGAATGTGATTGCTGCTGACATGTGCACAAACGCGAGGCGGGTCCGCAAGCGATGGTTGCCCAAGATTAAGTCCATGTTGCCTGATGGCATGGATGTGTACCGTGCAGGAATGGGCATGAGTGCTGCTATGGGTCTGGGTCTGGCCCTGGGTGCCCCTCAGTCAGGGTTACCCCTCCCTTTCGAGGCCGACTTCAAGACCTTAGAGCAAAGGTTGTATCCTGATCGTAAGGACCCTCTCAGGACTCACCCACCCATGGCAGAAGGTAGCCCCGGGTCTGGAGTGGCTGGAGCAGAAGCTGAAGATGAAGGTGAAGGAGTAGTACAAGAGGAACAGGAGGAAGATGAGGATGAAGCTAGGTTAGAGAGTGTAGATGGATCACTGAGGCCTCCAGCTTTGATCCCAGGAGCTGAGGCAGGCAACTGTGGCGACACGCCGCCTGAGCAGGAAGTGGAAAATTTTGGACAAAGTGTGAGAGTGAACGGACAGTGAAATGTCCTTTTAGGCTGTCTCTTACATTGTGAAATCACAGCATTTTCTTTTGCTTGCTCTTTTACAACATCTCATCCACCACTCTTCCTTCTCCTCTGTGCTTCCTCAACAGGAATTTTTCAGCACAAGAAGCTACACTCACTGATCTTATAATACAGGAATTTTTCGCACATGCATGCGCACACGTGTGCTTGTGTGTTCCCATAATTATTGCTAGTGGAAGTAGAACAGTGTTCCTAGAAGTCGACACAGGCATGGCATTAGCACTTTGAGAAAGTCAACCCTTTCTGCTCCACCCCTTTCTTAGTATACTCAGTATGTACTCACTGTTTTGGCATCCGCAGCATTATTACAAAGGCCTGGTAGCAGAACAAATGGCTGTAATGATTCATCATTCGAGCGCAATACTAAAGCAACAGCTGCTTTGCTGGTGTGGTACACTGATTTGCAAAATGATTCCATTTTCTTGGAAAGCTGCATCAGAAACTAACCCATGTAACCTTGGGGAAAACAAATCTGGAAAGAGCAATGTTGACCACTTCATGTTACATTACTGTATAATAAATATGTATGAATGTATTACCTTGACGGTTTTGCAATTTAAGGCCATCCCCTGTATTAGCACCATTAAACCAAACTATTTTCCTCCCTGTTAAATCAGCTCATCGTCTGTATGATAAAAAAAAAAAGATAAAACAGTCATGTCCAGGGTCCACAATCTGAAAACAACTCTATCACATGGAGTTGTTTTTTCACGCATATTTGCCCATGACATATTGAATTAGATTGTCAATGTGATGCCTGTGTCTGCTCCAGACCATTCCTCCCAACCACACATGCATACACATACACATATTTCCTAAACTATGGATAATAGCCTTGAATATCTGCACCAGTGTATTGAAAATACATGGTCTAAAAACAGTGCTTTTTAACTCTGGAAGAGAGAAAAAACAAAAAACAAAGACCTTTTAGAACACGCCATTCTGTTCTGGAGATACAGAGAGAGACTTGGATGAAGAACATGCACTAAAAATCCAAGCTTGCATGCGTTAATACAAACAGTGGATACAAAGAAATACTGAAAAACAGCAACAAAGCCACAAACCTGCATCTAAATAAGATAACAGCTACTGTTGCCTCGAGATATGCTGTTAATGCGCAAAAGGACTTTCTCCGTTTCTCACTGGATCTGACCTCAGTCTGACACATGTTAGAACTGATCAGGGTGTGACCCAGGATTTACACAATATCAGTTGGAATTTCTGTTTTTTTTTTTTTTGTTTTTTTGTAAACTAAGGAGCGTGCCGTGCCCATGAGCAGAGGAGACTGGATATATGGAGTAGTAAGAAGTGCACTACACTGGGCGGTAGAAGAAAGCATGTTAGAGAGAAGCACTGTTCCACCTCGATGTGGTGGTGGTGGTGTGATATGCACCAATACTACACAGTCCTGCTTCCTACCTGTGTGTGTTTGTTCGTTTTACTGTTTGTTTGTTTTTGGGGTGGGTGGGTAAATTATTGAATCAAACTTATAAGAGCAATTTATGCTGGCTTACTGCATTTGCACTCAAGAAGGTAAAAGGCTGAGAAGCTGAGTAGGTAAAGTGGACCTTTCATGAGAGACTGTAACAACAACGGCACCTGAAACGAGTCTTTCTGACAATGACTGTTTGGACATTTTGGAAAGGGGCAAGAAGGCAATGTCAGACAGGGACTTTCAACCTGCATTCGTCATACCCGTTTTTCTTATTTTTGATTTCTGTTTTCATGCTCGTTGCCTATGCGGGCCGAGCAGCCTTTCTTTATTGTTTCATGCATACAGCTCTTCCCTTTATCTGATTGCATTTCCCTATCAGCAATGAAAGCACAGAAAAGACCATTCATTTAACTGAATGAGCTGAGCGTTACTTTAAGCCACCGACATTTCGGAAGCTTTGTGTAAAGTGGTTTTCTGCTATACAATGTTGTAGCTTAAATTAAGAACTTATATATTCTCTGAATATATGCTGTGCCACTTCAAAGGCTGGGCCAGATTATTCTCTGTCTGTGCTCTTGTTTTGGGGTCTATAGGGGAAGCTTTAAGATGGCCCTGCACAAGAAACACAGGGTTATAATTGCACTAGGTCATATTAATGAGATTTACAGTGTGTTTATTTTCTTTAGGAATAAATGCGATCTGCCATAGATGAAACAGGACTGTGACAGAATGGCTGAGATGATGGCTGGATGAATGTAATCTGTAGCACTGCTTTGGTGAGGGTCCAAGCTTTGACTGGGTATAGTAAAATATTGAATCTCTCTCTTTGTTATGTGATTCAATTACATTCTTCAAAATAGGCCATAATATAAAATTAATATGACTGTGAGGCTGGATAATGTTCCAACCTAAAGCTTTATTGATATAGTATTTTTTTTTCAAACTGCAAACAGGTCTTCCAGTGTAGTGAACATCGGTGAGCTTTTTCCCTGTAATGTGCAAAACAGAGCAACATTCAAGTACAGTGCAGGCTTTTAAAATTTTATTCTGTTCTTCATTTTAGCTTTTTGACTTGAGATTTAGGAAACGGTATCTTAATATCATTTTTCTTTTTTCTTTTTTCTTTTTTTGTCTGAAGGTTTTCTTGCAGGAAAATAAAAATATTCAGTTGTCTACATGAGCCACTTAATGTCTGATCACTTCTGGTTTCACCAACCAAAGTAACAGGCTTGAAAAATGGATATTTGTAGCCAATATTTTGGAAAATATACAAAATAACTGTTATAGCTTAAAGAAAAAAAAATTAAACCTTTGTACTCAGTTGTGAAACTGAACAGTGAGTGTAATATACTTGTATTTAATATTTCTTTGTATTTTCATAAAAATAAATATTTGCATTTGATCTTTTTGAATAGAGGCGGACTCTCGCATAGCTACTAAAAATATATGGGGAATATGAGCTCAGCTGCAGTTAAAATAAAGCAGTAAATAATAATGGGTGGGAAACATGGATATGTTCCACTGTAGTATTAAAGGGGTGGTGGAGCAGTGCCTTAGACTGAATGTGTGGGTGTGGATGT
>VUQJ01019777.1:23429-35249 GCA_015108635.1 Andinoacara biseriatus | reverse complement strand
CCCCCCCCCCCCCAAAAAAAAAAAAATTAAAAAAAAAACCATTCCCCCCCCCCCCCCCCCCAAAAAAAACCCAAAAACCTTTTGATGCACAGTTTCATGTCATTGGCTGGCAATTAATGCACATAAATTATAATGTGCATCGTGGGGTTCTTTTTCTGAAGTTTGACTTTTTTGACATGAATTATAGTGCTCCTAAAGTATGCCTCTTTTCAGCTATGCATTTTATTTTTTTATAGAAAAAAGATGAGAAAGTGGAGCCAAAGTTTCTGAACTTTGGTGATGTTGTTTATGGCAGCTGCACAGAGCGTCAGCACCGCTATTTCCTCAGTCACGTAGAGGACTGGTAAGTAATTTATAATGTTTGCTACAGCAGTGACCCAAAAGCCTGATTACGTTTGAACTAAAATGCATTGTTTATGCTCTGAAAGTTTTGGTCTTTGTTTAATGTTAAGGTCATGTTAGATTGATGCAAAGCTTTGCTTTGTCTCATTGATTATTTCTTTTTATTCAGGGACCTTGTGTTTGCAGCATCAGCAGGTTCCATTGAGGTCAGCGTTATTGCCAGACAAGATGACAAGGTAACTGATCAAGTAAAAAGCTGAAAGTGTTACATATGAAGATATCATATGTTTTAATTATGTTTGCTATAATAAATTAAAGTTGTCCTGGATGTATTTTCGTTTAGTTAGTTTTTCTTTACATCTGCTTTTCTACTCAGTAAAAAAGTAGGATGCCATTTTGAGAAGCTCCAAAAAATATAGAGGATTACATAACAGTAACAGTAACAACTTCTGCTCAGTCAGAACATTTTCCTTGTAAATAATTTTATATTAGTGCTTCAGTGTTTTAGTAATTTCGACAATGTTAATAAAACTGCAACTGATGACATTCAGTTCTGATGCTCATTGTTGTAAGTGGGGAAATAAATCAAACCAATTTTATTGTCATGGTTTTGCTCAGAATTTGTTTGAAAATGTACTGTCTATAGACGGTGATGACCATGCCTGATTATTGCCCCTTTTAGATGTGGGAACTTTGGGCCCTGGAAGATTCAAGCAGGGCTGAGCTTCCAGTGACTGATACAAATGAAGACGCTTGGCCCCTTGGCTTAGCTATAGACTACACCAGCCAGCAGGAAATCCACATCAGTGAGTGAATTTGACTTTGTATATATTTTCTCTTCATTTCTCTGAGCAGAAATTAATTTCTCTTCTGCAAAGTCAGAGCTCAAAGATGGTCATGAGTTACTCCATATTCAGGAGCCCAGTAAAGTACAACAAATATGATACTTTTCCTAGTATGGATTTTTTTTTTTTTAAAGAAATAGGTTCTTTAACCATTTGATAAATGTCTTTTGTCACACTTAATTTGAATTTAATGAACCTTGGGGGTTTTTTTGGACTAATCGCTGTAACTACAGAACAGTTGTCTTCTGAGTTATTCTCACTCTCATTGTGAGAGATGATGAAAGAAGGAACAGATGCTGTAACAATTATCCGTGATCTATCATTTAGCATTGGTAATTTGGTTAAGTAGATATACATTGGTAATTTCCACAAGCTCAATACCTGGTACTTGACTTTTAGGCTAGGGTTAGGGTTCATATTATTTCAGAATATATCAGAGCTACTCCTGGTTCAGAATGGATTTGGGGGTCTGACTATGTAAAGTAACAGGAAAGGTGATTAATCTGTGTTACAGTTTTTGACAGAATTATATGAATCCTCCTGCTATTTCTGAATATTTGATTGGTCAAATGGACACAATTATGACAACTATAATGTTTGAGTAAATGGAACCCCAATAAACAAATAAGGATTAAAAAGAAAAACAATCTCTGTGATTTCCATTTGCCTTTTAAAACCACTTTGAAAAAACTTGACCTCAGCTGGCATCTGTGCTGGAAATGTTGGATTAGAACTGATACACTAAGTATATCATTAAAAATAACCATATAGGTATAATGAATAATCTTGGATTGCTGTCTGGTAAATTGTTTTTGTGATAATATTAATTTAAAAAACAAAAACATTCAAATCATGATTTTGACATCTTTACCATTGCAGTGATGAAAGTCTCTAAATATTTAGATCAGCACTGTCCGGAAAAAAAAAAAAGTGGATTGTGTGGGGGAAAGGTAATGCAGCATTTTGAATACTGGAGAATCAGTCCTGTGTTCGGGCTCACCATGGATTTATTGTGTTTACGCTGTGGGTCTGGTGATCAGTAGTGAGCTGTCTTCTGACTTGTGTCAGCAGAAAATGTGGAAATGGATGGAGATGATTTCATGACTTTATTGCACCATAAAGTCAGCAAAATGCAGAGGACCATGTTAGTTTTGGTTTGGTCATTGTTTTGCAGCTATAGACACATTATATATGGCTGACTGTAGTGGGCATGTCACTGCCTTTTTTTTCTTCTTCACAAAGGCACATAGTGCCAGTCTCTTATTAAAGAATTGCACAACTGCAGTGTACAAAACATCATTCAGCTCTCTTTTACCACACTCTAGAGATATGCGACAGTGCACGTCTCCTCTGCTACCAGACAAAAGTTAATTTAGTTTTGGTCATTTTTAAGTTGAGTTTAATTTCTATGTAGTTGGTGTTATCTCATGTACCGCATTCCCTTGTCTTTTGTTTCAACTTTAAAATGCTTTCTGTTGAGCAGTCCCCTAATGAGCCAATGAAGCTCAAACCCGTCAGGTTTCTGTGTGCATACAGCATTCACCGCAGTGCTGTATGCAGCATGTGTAAAGAATAGTGATAAGCTATCGTCTCAGTACACTGTTTTATCTTAACTGGCCCAGTCTGCCAGACATTCACGTAGAGCTGCTGTTGCTGTCTAGTCACATCTTTTCCTGTTCGCTCTATGATTCCCTCCCTCCCCATTAAGGAAAAAAAAAAACCCTGCAATTTGAGCAACATTATGACATGATTGTAGTCTGATCAAAACCTTGATCTAAAGTTAGACATTAGGTTGGAAAGCAAAGGGAGAGTAGGAGGGAGTTATCTGTAGGGAAAAATGCACTCATTAAAATGGCTCACACAAGCTAGAGGACCCTAACAAACAACAAAGCCCAGACAATCCTGTTGCAGAATGCTGATGAGGTTTACCGTGTGCCTCTCCCGTCTGTTCCCTCTCTCTCACCCTCTTTCTCTGTGCTTCTCTAAAGCTTTCAAACTTTAGTTTCATAACTGAAAAGCATTAGATACTGTTGGTTTTTTTTGTGTGTGTACATGTGTGTGTGCATGTGCTCTTTCGTTTAGTAGAAAACTTTAAATCACACCCCTTTTTGAAGTTACATTGCTTGGCATTTTGTCAGTTTGAGTGTGTATTTGTGTATGTGCAATGACACTGATTATCATACATAGAGAACAAGGGTAATATAGGTGCAAAATACAGAACAGTAGAAAAGTAAGTCTGTAGATATTAATTTCACACAGAAAAAGCAACCACTTTTGTCATCTCCTGATGACAAGCAGTTACACTTAAGGAATAGAGTAGTTTTAGATATGAGACGTAGCCATAGAGAAAACAGAGGACTGTGTGTTCAGTGTACTTTTCTGGCATTTCTAAAATGACTAGTATCAACTCTGACTAATGCATCTTTAATTTGTGTCGTGAATAATCAGTTTTATCATTTGAATGGTGGTTTAGACATGATTTGCCATTTTGTCTGCAGCCCACAGCACACTGCAAGGTTTTGAAAAGTGCAAGAAAGTGGGTGTGAGGAGCAGAGAATGTTTCAGGGTTTGGCGAGAAGAGAAAGCCATCCAACTGTGTTTTTACAAAATTATGCATTTTGGAACAGTCGTCTATGTAAATGACTACAATATCTTTTTGAAAGTAAGACTGGTTACTACTTTTAACCACTAGAGGGTGTAAAGCTTCAATAACAGATAACTATAGTGCTAACCTACTGTCTTTGTGTTCAAGTGTTCTTAAAACTGGATTTTTAATATATTCTGTGGAAAAGTGTCCAATGTCTAACTTTGTCTCCAATCTTCCCACCCTCACAAAGCTGATGAGAAGACCTTGCCCCCAGCACCCACAATGCTAATGCTTTCCACAGAGGGATTACTCTGCCCGTTTGCTCTACTCAACCTCAATCCAGGGGTTAAGCAGCTAGTCGTGCCTCCTTCTAACCTGTCTTTGGAAGGGGAGAGATTGCCCAAACCAGGTAAGAAAGCCATTGAATTGAAAAGATGTTTCGTTTAAAATATTTCATCAAATTATAATCATATAATGCATTTATTGCATTGTGTTTGAGATGTTACAGCTACAGCTGTGGTGCCATTGTAAGTTACTGACGAGACATTTTAAAGTCACTAGTTGGTTTCAAATGAACACTTTTAGGCGTGAATTTTCTTTTCAATCTCGTGTTCAATTTAACTTAAATTTCCTAAGTAGCCAACTCCACAGTGCAGTTCAACATCGAAGTGTGTAAACCCTCGCTGCAAGGTGTAGTTTGCAGATTGCAGTCAACTGAATGCTGTTTTCTTACCCCTCACACAAAAAGCGCATAATCATAGCTATGGTGGTCGCTGTAGGACAAACATATTTCAACCAAGAGAAATCAAAAACATAATTTTGGACTAGAATATTAATAACATATGTGGCCAGCCACTTTGGCACATAATGGCTGCAACCAGCATGTTTCTACTATTGTTTGTATAAAAAAATATTTTTGTACACACTATATTTTAATATTTGAATAATCTCAACACTTGGCAATAAATGAGGAATAAAAAAATAGATGTGTGTCAATTAAATATTTAACTTTTTTACCTACAAGTTACCTCAAAAACTCTGGCCGGCATTCATCTGTAGTGAGTGTAGTCCACTGTTTTTCTCAGCTGACAATGTGCCCGGTGTGAAGCGTGCACATCTGTTTACTTTGGAGGAAACTGTAAAATTTTGTGAAAGGAGTTTGATATGAGTTAATGAGTCACTGAAGCTCTCTTTTGTGCGATGACTACAATACTAAAGTGATTTGTTGTGAATATCTCAAACTTTTCTGTCAGTAAGCGCTGCTGTTTTTGCTAATGTTAGCCACTGTTAGCATCTTTTAACCAGCATTAGTAAAACTTTTTTGAAATGGATCTAACATTGTTGGACTCTGACACATAGTGAATAAACTCTCATACAATGTGAGAATGTAATGGTCAATTAAATGGTCATATAAAGTTTGAAAGAGCTGTTTGTGATCTTTAAATTAAAAGAAACTGATAAGTTGTACTGCATATGTGGGCGGTCTGTAGCCACATACATAAAATGCGATTAGGCGGAATGGCGATGTCCACCTTGGCTACTGTATTCAAGATGGTGGAGCAACATGGTGGCTTCCACAAACTCCTAAATATTCTTAATAGAGTCTAAGTATATGAGAAGGGATCAGTTTGTTTGAAGATGTAATGTTTGAGGCTTTAAAAGTGGTATGTTGTTGGTGCCAGATATGCTGGTCTGAGTATTTCAGAAACTGCTGATCTACTGAGATATTCACACAACCATCTCTAGGGTTTGTAGAGAATAGTCCAAAAAAGAGAAAATATGCAGTGAGTGGCAGTTCTCTGGGTGAACATTACTTGATACTAAAGATCAGAGAAGAATGGCCGTACTGCTTTGAGTTGATGGGAAAGCAGTTCAACTAACCACTAATTACAACCAAGATATGCAAAAGAGCATCTCTGAATGCACAGCATGTTGAACCTTGAAGGAGATGGGCTACAGCAGCAGAAGACCACATTGGGGTCCACTCTTTGTCAGCTAAGAACAGGAAACTGAGGCTGCAGTTCATACAGGCTCGCTAAAATTGGACAATAGAAGATGGGAAAAATGTTGCCTGGTCTGGTGATTCTCGATTTCTGCTGCAATATTCAGATGGTACGGTCAGAATTTGAGTAGTTGCTGACCATATTTATCTCTGTATGACCACCAAGTGCCCATCATCTGCTGGCTGCTTCCAGCAGTATAATGAACTATGTCACAAAGCTCAGATCATGTCACACTGGTTTCTTGAACATCACAATGAGCTCACTCTGCTCAAATGGACTCCACTGTCACCAGATCTCAATCCAGTAGAGCAACTTTGGGATGTGATGGATTTGTTGGCACAAAAATTAAGGCAGTTCTGAAGACAAAAGCTGTACCTAATATAGCGGCTGGTCAGTGTATTGTTGCTTCCAGTATTATTTAGTAAAGATTTTATCTAATAATTTGTATTTTTCTTTTTTGTTCACTGACATTTGTTAAATGTGACCTTTTTTTTTCTTTTATCACACAGTGAGCTTTTACTAGACTATCAAGTGTCTTCTCTACTTTTAACAGCATTTTTTTTCCTGCCCAGTTAAGATCACTCATAAAGGGGTGTGACAACATTTGTGAAAATACCTTTAAAAATCTGACAGAAATATAATAAAAAATTTAAAGAAAAGTTCATGTTTCCAAGTCTAATCTACTTTCTTCTACAATTAGAAATTCGTGCTTGTAGACAAAACTTGCTCAACATGCGATGATATCAAATGAAAGCATTTTTTTTTCTTTTCATAGGCCCTTTAACAGCCCAACCACCCAAACTTGCTGCCTCCATTCCATCTGCCTCAGCAGCATTCCCAAGCCTTGGTCTTACTCCAACAGCTGCTTCCAGTTCTTCAGCCCCTGCAATCTCATCTACTATTGCACCGTTCAGCATTGTTCCAAAAGCTCCTGTGTCGTCATCAGCATCAGGTTTCACTTTCACGCTCCCAACTACCTGCTCCACTTCAGCTCCTTCAGCTTTCTCCCTGGGGGGGCCTGCATCTTTTGGCCTAGGATCTTCAGGCTTCCCCTTTGCTTCCAAGCCTCCCTCTGACACTCCCTCTGCACCTTCAGCTTTTTCTTACAACAACCTTTCGGTCAAACCATCAGCACCACCAGGTCTAACTCCTCAGAGCCTTGCCACCACTACTTCCCAACCTACAGTTAAACTGAATCTAAATGAGAGGTACTGAGCTATCACATATTCTTCATATTCATAGTTACTAAGATGTTGACTTTTGTATCTTCGTTTACAAATTGGTCTTCTTTTTCCTAAGGTTTTCAACAGTGGAGACTCCACAACCTGCTTTCTCCTTTAATTCCTCACTCCCCAAAACAGTTGCCTCCAGTTCCAGTAGTTCAGCCACCCCTCTGTCTTCCGCCAGCAAGCCACCAACTGTATTAGGTAAGAATTTTATTTTATTTTATTTTTTTAAAGTCTTCTTGAAATCTTAATTGCTAATGGCATGGTCTGTTGTTCTAATGTGCCACTTGTGTGTCAGGCCCAGTGCATCCAGTTCAAACAAGCACACCTCCCACAGTTGCCCAGAAACCTTCTCCTGCTGCTCAGGGCCGTGCACAAGCGCCACAGGTCTGATCTGTTTACTGTAAAGAAAGTTTATTGTTCATATATGAAATGAGTTTCTTTCTATTACAATAGTATACTTGTGAGTAGACAGTTGACAACCATTTAATGATGATTCAGTAATGATATAAAATGCTGATGATTTAGTGATGATTAAATATATTCACTTTGAGTAAAATATTTAGTGTCTTGTATACGAATGAGTGAAAAAGGAGGTGATATCTATGTAAGCTAGGTATAGCTATGTAACCAGTTAACTCATAGCAGCAAAAAATAAATTCTCAATTCTCAGATAAGATAACGCAAAACAAACTATTTAACTGTGCTATTAGTGGTTGCTACTAGCAACAGATTTCAAGTGAAACAAATTGCGACTGAAAGATTAAAAGTATTGTCAGATGACAGAATTATTGTTTGTTTGTTTTTTTAGTTTAGATGTTTTTTGTGTGTTTGTTGCTAAATTAGGTTTTGATATACTTTTCATGACAAAACAGGCTGCTGTCAGTGTGAAGGCCCTGGAGAAACAGCTACAGCAAAAGAAAGACTCTGATCCCATCATGGCTGGCATATTGGAGGAGGTGAGACATATCATGTGCTGGAGTACTGTGTAGCAGTGGCTGGTGGAAGAAAAATGCTAGTTTTGTAGCATGTATGCTGTAAGTCTCTGATATGAGTTCTTTAGACTGAAGAATTTAAAAAGGTAATAACATTGGTCAAGATACCATGTCTAGTCTGCGAGTGACCAGGATGGACAGGATTAGAAATGGGTCCATCAGAGGGACAGTCAGACAAAGTTAGAGATGCAATGCTGAGATGGTTTGGACATGTGCAGAGGAGGGTTAGTGAGTATGTTTGACAAAGGATGTTGAAGATGGAGCTGTCAGGCAGGAGGAAAAGAGGAAATCCTCAGAGGTGGTTCATGGATGTCGTCAGGTTTATAGCAGTGATGTACCGGGTTGAGGTAGTGACCCCCAGTTGTTGCGTGATCCTCTGATAGCGCTGATCCTCTGACGAGCATGTGAATATTTTTTTTTCTGGCTATAACCCTGGTAGTAAAAAAGGATATGAAGACAGTTGATATGACAGAGGAGGGTGCTAGGGATAGATTGAGATGGAGGCAGATGATCCATTGTGGCAACCCCTAAAGGTAGCAGCCAGAAGAAAAAGATGCGCTGCACTTTGTATGTTACAAAATAAATAAATATTAATGCAGTTATTTTTGGAAGCATCCTCACTTTGGTGCCTTAAACACTCATTTATGGGCAAAAACGTATTTAGATAAACAGAGAACTAGATACAATTGCATTAGAAAAGAAATTCCATCACTTTAATAGTGCAAGCATTTATTTAGTAACTAATTCTAAGGCTGTACACACAGAGTTATTATAGGATTTATGAAAAGCTAGTTCAGTTTACTCAGGATGACAGTAAGATGACATGTTATTTATACCTGGTGTCTGGGAGAACATTACTTGCAGAGTTTATGACTAAGCATGTCTGGTACTTGCCAATAGATTGCGCACTTCCAGAAGGAGCTGGATGACCTCAAGGCACGGAGTGCAAAAGCTGACTTTAAGGTTGGCACTGATGACGAGATGAAGGATTTGAGGAAGGAGTCAGAAGACCTCCATATTTTCACCCTGGAAATCAAGGAAACTACAGAGGTAAGACAATGATAGAAAAACTGCTCTTTTCCCTTTTTAGATTTCATGTTGACAAGGGCATCAGAAAGTATTTTAAACAACCCTAAATTTTGTAATCATAAAACATCAAAGGCAAAGACTTTGAAGTCATAGTCTTTTTCTTTTTTTTTTTTAAACAAAGTTAAACTTGTTTAAGGAGTTTTTTTTAAAGCAGTGTGCATAAGAAGGTGTCACTCTAGGCTGATAAATCTTTTAAAACCGCCCTTCAAAACTTTTTGCGTGTGCCTGTCTGTGATCTTCAGTCACTCCATGGTGACATTGGCACACTGAAAACTTCGTTACTGGAAGGCTTTGCTGGGGCAGAAGAAGCCAAGACCCAGAGTGAGCTCAGCAAAGACAGAAATTACAGACAGCTGCTTTACAAAAAGCCTCTGGATCCACGCAGTGAGGAACAGCTCAAGGTGAGAAATGGAGACGAATTGATAATTTTATAGTATTATAAATTATATAAATTATAGTTCAAGTATCACCATCATCATGTATATTGATATTTTGTGTTCAGGAGATTCGCAGGCTATACCAGTACGTTATGTTTGCTGTGGAGGATGTTAATGATGTCCTGGACGTGGAATGGGAAAAACACTTGGAGAAGAAGAAAAAGCAGAAGTGAGTTTAAAAAAAAAAAGCTGATAGTCTGACCTGCAGATTGTTTGTTGGATAGAGAAAAAAAAATGGACTTCATATCATTTGTTATTAAATAAATCTCTTCACAGACACATGGTTGTGCCCGGGCGCGAGGGTCTGTTCACTACACTGTCCAACAACCTGTACATCATCAACCAGCAGAAGAACAGACTGGACCAGCTGGTCAAGGAGCTCACTTCACTACGCCTGTACAGCAAAACAACCACTCCTGCTATAAACCCCAACAGTCCTGCAATAGCAACAACAGCTGGGTAAGGACTGGCTGGAGAATGTGGAAAAAATCAGGGATTTAAGAGATTAGGAGTTTGTTATGCGAATGGGGAAACTGTGGGGTAGTTTAGGGAAAGACTTTACGTTAATTATGAGATACAATTTTTCGTCTACAGCAGTTTTTGAATTATTAAAAAGGATTTTATTCAGCTAAACAGCTACATTAAAGACTGTATCCAAGCACTATCCATCAGAGTGTATGGGTGGTTCACTTGCTTCCATTTGCTCCTGTCACATAAAAATACCATGTGTCTGTGTTGCTGTTAGTTTGGAAAGTGAGCTTGAGACTTTAAGGGATGCACTCTTGAAAACAAGGCTGGACCCTGCCCCTTCTAAGGCCAAATCTTCAGGTATCGATTTTTATTTGTTATCCGCATAAAAACAACAAAGGATATTGTGTTTAATCTTTTCAGTGTGTTGTTCAGTATATTTCAGTATGTGTGATGTTCCCGCAGCAGTTAAGATATCACCAGTTAAGCAGTCCCAGCTGCGCAACTTTCTCTCAAAGGGACAGATGCCTCCTGTCCGCTCAACTGCACCAGGTACCAGAAATTTATGGTTACACGAAATCCCAATGCTGCTGCTGCTGATAGTGTTAAATGCAGCAGCACCTCACAAGCCAAATTTATTTATTTATTTCTCTGTTTTAGCCAACCTGTCTCGCTCAGCCTTCCTTTCACCTAAATACTATGAGGATTTGGATGATGTGAGTTCAACATCTTCCCTGTCTCAATCCCTGGAGCCTCACCCACCTCACTTGGAGCAGGAAGAAGAAGAGCTGCAGTCACGACTCCCTCCCATGTCTGCCATACCCCCAGCATTGTCCAACCCCCGCCACCCTACAGTTGTGAGGACCCCGTCTATCCAGCCGGGCTTTGGAGCCATCCAATCCACCCCTTTATCTAAACTTCACTCAGGACCGGGTATGGGCTTTGGACTCAGTCCTATTGCCAGCCCCAGTAAGTAAATTATACCAACTGTTGGTGTTCATTAAGAATTATTACAATACAGTTTTTGGCTTAGGTTTTTGACTTTCATAAATAATAAATTGCTTCCTTTTAATATCTCATTTTGTCCAAAGTAAGAATGTAGATGAGGATTAGTTTTAATTGATATTGATTGCTGTGTTAATGTTCCAGTTCCAACAAATAAGGTCAACCTCAGCGGGGCTGAGAGCACTGCTCTCGCAACAAAGACAGTCAAGCATGGAGCTCCTCCGAATGAGAGGACTGTACCTGTCACTATCTCTGCCCAACAGGCTGCAGCCACTGCTGCTCTACGCAGGCAGATGGCCACTCAGAAGTCAGGTAGGCAGAACATGGAGCAATCAAACGTTACTTAATTATATTTAAACAGTGGGGAAGATTTACAAATTTAATTTTAGCTAGCTTGACATATAGGTAGTTTTTAAATATCATACTGTTATGCCCTTATTAATTCACCAGGGGGAGACAAAGACTTCGAGACCAACCAATGTGTAGCTGTCAGCTTTGTCTCAGCTCATTACCCCATCATGTCTGAGAGTAATTAGTTAAAATGTTTCCATGTAAACAAACCAGGTTTAAATGAACCTGAAGACATTTAGTTTAATTACTTGTCTGTTCCCTTTTTTTGTACATACACAATGCTCACATTTCCAGCTTTGAATTGCTCTCATGTGCATTTATTTATATTCCAGCTGTCATCAATACTTCGTTGACAGAGTCCACCTTGAAGAATGTTCCTCAGGTGGTCAATGTTCAGGAGTTTAAGGACAAAGGGCCTCCTGTGACGGTTTCTTCCAACATCAGGTAAAACCTTAAATTTCCTTCAATAAGC
>VUQJ01019775.1:11345-29792 GCA_015108635.1 Andinoacara biseriatus | reverse complement strand
GAGAAGAGGGAGGAGGGGGGGGGGGGGGAGGAGAGGGGGGGGGGGAGGGGAGAGAAGGAGAGGAGAGGAGAGGAGAGGAGAGAGGAGAGGAGAGGAGAGGAGAGGAGAGAGGAGAGGAGAGGAGGAGAGGAGAGGAGAGGAGGAGAGGACAGAGGAGAGGAGAAAAGGAGAGGAGAAAAGGAGAGGAGAGGAGAGGAGAAAAGGAGAAAAGGAGAGAGGAGAAAAGGAGAGGAGAGAGGAGAGGAGAGGAGGAGAGGACAGAGGAGAGGAGAAAAGGAGAGGAGAGGAGAGGAGAGGAAGAGTTTGTGGATTTTATTGGATGTTTAAGAAAAATGAATCAAAAATTGAAGTCAAAACTTCTTTTGTTGGGTTAATACAGTTTTCTGATGGTTTTATCTTCTGAGGACGTAAAACGAGATTAAACTGTAAAACGAAGCGAAACTTGTTTATTTCGGGAAACTGGAAACTTTAAACTCACCTTTCCTGTGACACACCAGAGACTCCACGCTCATGTGAAGCTTCCTCAGCTGGACATCCAGATTCTCAAAATGCTGCTGTTTCTCCTCAAACCACTGAGACACACACACACACACACACACACACACACAGCCAGGATGAAGAAACAATTGCATTTATCCGATATTCCTCCCTTTTCCATGTGGCTGTAATTGTTTCCTGTTGTTTCCTTGTTCTCTCCTTCCTTATTTCATTTTCCTGTTTCCCTGCATCACATTCATTCTTTTTATCTCCATTATTTTTCCTTCCTTCCTGTTTCCTTCCCTTACATGCTTCCATCTTTGCAAATTCCACATTTATTTCCTTTCCTTTATTTTCCTCTCATTTTTGTCCTTCCTGATTTTTTCTTCATTTATCTTCTTCTTCATTTTGTTCTTTCATCCCTACTTCCTGTTTCATCGCTACCTTGTGTTCATACTTCCTTCTCTCCCTCTTTCTTCCTCCCATTTTTCCCCATTTTATGTCTTCAATCCTTCCTTACTCCCATCTGTTATTCCTTCCTACCTCTCACATTAGATTTTAAAATCTATTCCCTTTATTACCATCCCTTCTCTTTTCCCAGTGTTCCATTTCATGCTTCCTTTATCTTTGTTTCCTTCCTTCCTTCCCCTTTTTAAAATCTCTCTTCATTCCTTAGTTTCAGTCTTAATTCAGATTCTTTATCATTCCTTATTCTTCCCTTCTCTGCTTATTCTTTGTCTTCCCATTTCCTCTCTTTCCCATCTTCCCTATATTCCTATTCCATTCCTTCTGTTTCACTCTCCATTTCCTTTCCTCCATCCTTCACTCACAGCATCGGACTCGTTCATCTTGATGGTCATCTTGTTGACTGCGTCGGCCGCCTTGTTGACCATTCGCAGAAGTCCGGCGCTGCTCAGAGCCTGAGTGCTGACAGCCCGCGGCAGCTACACAACAAACAAACAAACAAACAAACAAACATCAGTTTCTCGTTACCTTCATGTTCATTTAGCTTCATTTTTCCTGCTTCCTGTTTGCCTCAGAGGTCTTTCCTGCATATAGTTTTTATTGGCGGTCTCTCTGAGTTTTTTCCTTCTGCAGCTTTCACTTCCTCTTGTCCCTCCTCCCTGTTCTGTCCTTCACTCCAATCCCAGCTTTTCTTCTTTCCTCTCTGATTGTCTTGTCCACCACATTTTAGCTCCAATCAGATTTAATGCGGCTTCTCGATGTGCTGATCGTCTTTTACGGCTGTAAAAACCAACACAGAATCCATCGCATCAGGACGAAAAAGCTGGGACATCCATTTGAAAATAGCCTCATTTTTCTTCATTCTGGAAAAGTTTACTTTTTCCCGGACACGCACGGTTTTCCTGCGATGGTTTACTTCCTCCTCCCCCTCCTCCACAATCTCATTTAGCAGGAGCGGCAGCAGCCGGAGGACGGCTCCGTCCCCAGGGCCCTCCGTTAAGGAGGGACGAGGGTAAATGAGTTGAGGTGGGGGTGAAAATAGCTTTCAATTGCAGCTCGGTGCCATTCACCCCCTCCCTCCGCCTTTCCCTCCTCTGGTTGTGTTTCATTAAGCGGGCCAGACGGACCGACACGCTCGGTCAAGCGTCCGAGCAATTCACCTGTTAAATCTGTGACACAAAGCTATTTATTCTGGACCCAACGACTGCAGCCGTTTCACAACACAATCCCACCAAGAGTCAGGCGGGAGGCAGGGGAGCAGAGCAGGGAGCGAGGGGGTGGATAGTTTGAATCCAGTGTTATGGAGCATTTAGTCAGCACGGACAATAAAACCAGGAAACAGAAACTGCCGCAGGCCGTTAAACCCTGAAGCAGTTTTTGGAGAGCTCGGTTCACAACTCTGTGTTTCCACCTCGTCGGGACATTTTACCACTTGTTGGGAAAAAGAAGCAAAGAGACTGAAGTGTGTGTGTGTGTGTGTGTGTGTGGGGGGGGGGGGGTCCATTAGGACAATCTACCTTCATGTTTGAATGAAGAATGATGAGACACTTATCTAATTTACTGTGGGTATCATTAGCCTGGATCAAACAGCCCTGTGGACAGTCAGGCAAACAACCTTTATGAGGAACTTGTTGGCTCAACAGCACCACCTGTTGGTCACATTATTAATAATGTAAAACCAAAAACAGGATTAATTAAATTATGTTGATACCAGCTGGAACCTCGACATAATTAAAGGCAAAGCCACAGACTGTGTAAGAGGCGGAGCTTCTGAGGAAGTGCCATAAACTTGCATTCTTTTTAATAGCCAGCAGGGGGCAATATTCAGATCTGAAAGGTAAAAACATTCAGCTTGAGGCTTTTTAACAGGACTTCTGCAGCCAGGGGATGACATCATGGTGGCTCCATCCAGCTTTTATAATCTCAGTGACCAATGCAGAAGTCCCAAAAGCTGCAGTTCCTCTAATGGCCACTCTGGACTGGCTCCAAAAGTGAGTCAGAGGGCGCTAGCTGCCTGCTAGACTGGAGCCAACTGAACGTCTCCGTGTTTGTGACTTCTGAAGTCTTTTTAATGGACTTATTGTCAAATCAAAGAGTTTGCTGTGGCATTGCACCAGCAGCCCATCCATGAAGCCCATGCTCTGGTTCTGGGGAGTGAAAGTTTTTTAATAGGTACTAATTAGCAAGGATCTGTGTCTATGCAATATAAACCTTATTAACCAAGCTGGCTAAAGGTAGTAGATAAAATCAAGGCTTCAAATGAGACTTCAATGACCAATCTGTGACATCACGGTGGTTATATAGAGCTCTTAAATACAGTTTATTGCTGTGGACTTTAGTGTGATGCATCATGGGAGAAATCATGGGAGAAATCTAGACACATCTGTTTCCCCATCCAGCAAAACACATGCAGAATCTGGCAGAGGACGTAAAAGAGCAGCAATGAACTCACTGAGACTGCAGCAGGAAAGTTTTCCCCCAAATAAGGTGTAGTGTGGACGTGTGCGGGGCTGTAATACATGAGAGCAAATGGACAAACACTTGTGTGGGGAAATAAATGGATTTTTCTGCTCACCTGATTCAAAAGTTTCCCAGGAAACAAACTGCACGTCTAAACGTGCTGCTGTGAGTTTTTAGCCCATTTTTTAGTCATAAAGTAAAAATGAAACTCCAGGAATCGAACAGACAAAAGCAGGAATGAGTTCGGGTTTGCAGGCTGTGTTGATTTTCTGCAGTGGAGCGTTGAAGCGGTTTCTAAATAACGATGCAGACGTGCGGCCTAAGACACCGGGCTGCAGGAAGCACCGTTAGAACTGCATCACCTCAGCGGGGAAAAGTGGAAGCGCAGAGATGTGATGATAATGAACAAGCTTGCTGAGGTTTGCAGGAGGTCCTGCCTGCACTGACTGATGCTCAGGACTCCAACAAGCTAAAGGTGCAGTTTTTCTCATTTACCTCTGAACTCTCCAGAAACTGCAGAACATCAGGATCCTTCAGTAGGATGGGATGCTTCACCGTTCTCATCAGATACCTGAAACCAAGCAGAAATATGAATCAGAAGACAAACTTTATATGAAGGTTTGCTTCCCGTCTGACGACGCCTCATTTTCCATCTTGGATGATGTCAGAAATCAGCTGCTTCTTTAATTGGCTGCTGTTCAAAGTTTAAACTCATTACTTAATCCTAATTCTCAGTTCTGGGTTAAAATGTTAAGAAGCTCTAATTAAATTGCAATAGTTTCTTTTGCAATCAATCCAAACACCAGAGTTTGACACTTTTTCTGAGCTCTGGTGTTTTCTGGAATTTAAGAAATACAACCTACAGGCCAAGAACTGACGGCTTCACCTGCTGCTCTACGTTTGCATTCAGCGAACAGTTTCTTAGGATGAGGCTGTCACAATATCAGATTTTCACCACAAGTCAGTCATCAACATCAATACGTCCCTAACGAGGCAAAAACTCAAGTAAAACTAAGTCAAATGCTTAGAAAGTACAAGCAGGGAGGAGAAGCAGCCAGAAACAGTGTGAGCTTTGCTCGACACCGTCACGGCACCGAGTGGGTTTGCTGTGTGAGAGAAGCTGCTGCAGCCACAGAACATGAAGGTTCCTGGTTCTTATGGTCTGACTTCAGTCATCCAGAACATGAGGAGATGAGCTGTGGCTGCAGAGCACTCAAACATCACAGTGTAACACAAACTCCCATTCTAGCTGGTTTCTGAAGGGTCAGGAAGAAGTTTTCCTGCATCTCTCAGCACAGTGGAGATGGGCCATTACATGAGGAGAGCCGGACAGGGCCCTACAAGGGTGCTAATCCAGCAGCAGCACCGATATCTGCTCCTCGGTGTGAGGAGGAAGGCGATGAGCACAGCCGCAGTTCATCAAAACGACCTCCAGGAGGCCACTCGAGCAAGTTTCTGATGAAACAGCAGCTCTATAAACCGAGCTGCTAACAACATTCTCATGTATTTATACTTTTGACCCTGCAAAGATGAGACAATTCTAAATAAATAATGAGTACATGTAAACTGTAGCCCGCATCCTGCTAACAAAGCTAGTTAGCATTAGCTGGTAACTTAGCACTGTGTCCAATTATGGTTCCTTCTGGCTCCAAACAACCAACACAGAGCGAGACAAAGTTCTAACATTAAGGCTTCATAACGCGGGATCCAAAACCAGAAGGTGATGTCACAGTGGTGACGTCCATCTTCTATATACAGCTGATGCTAAATCAGGCCTCAAATAGTGACCGAATAAACGTTCAGCAGCTGAAACCACACGGCTGCACATGCACTGGCCGGCTTCTTGGAAATGATTTTTTCTGCCATCAATAATCAATTTCCACTTATTGACTCTGTTGAAATAGAAATCCACCTGCTCACGTGTTCAACACTGAACTTTTCTCGACCTCAGAGCTGTACTTGAGAGAAGCTGAGCCAACATTAAACAGTACAGGCCATGTCTGATTCAGCTCAGTTTGAGCCACAGGTGAGAAAGCAGGAAATCTGACAATGTTTGGAGCCTTTTCTCCTCAGACTGTCAGGAACGAGCGCTTGATTTAATGAGCCAAATTTATCCTAAAAAGACAGATATTTAACCTTTGCATCTAGGATGCTTCTGTTCTAACATTTGCCTCTTTAATCCTCCCAAAATGTGCATTTTGATATTGTGGAGACGCTCCTCCGTCTGCTTCCCAGCTTCCACCTAGATGATAAAATCGATTCAACGTTGGTTTGATCTTTGCACGTGAGAAAGTATTTTTAACAGCGTTAATGTGTATTTGTGTCTTCTATTTGTCCTCATTAACTGTGTGTGTGTGTGTGTGTGTGTCCGTCCATCAGCGTGGAGTTCTGCAGCTCTGAGCTCCATCAGCTGTCACTTGCTGACCTTCCTGTCAATCAAACAGCATCAGTAAAGGGCAGCAGAATGTCAGCCCCGCCCTACCTGTCCTCCCTCCACCTCCCTGCTCAGTATTCAGACACACGCACGCGCACGTGCGCATTGGTTCCATAATTTCTAGTTAGATTTGTTTTTATTTGTAAAACAAACTAAATTGCTGTTGTTTTTGTCACAATGTTTCAGATCAGAGAGCAAATAATAATAATAATAATAGTGAAAAATGAAGTACCAAAGAACCTGCAGCTCTTCTCCTAAAGAGCCTCAGACTCGTACGATAAACAGCTCCTACGGTAGGGAGAATTATTTTGTCGTTATGAATAGTTTCCTTCCTTCATAATAACTCCATGTGTGGGTGAACTCGTCCATCTGCAGTTTGTTGAGGCCTAAAGTTTGACGGACAGGTGCGTAACCTACAGCTATAGTTGGACGGCACCTTTGGGAGCATTTTTAATTAGGGCTGCAACTAATGACTATTTTGATAGTCGATTAGTCATCGACTATTGAAACGATTAGTCGACTAATCGGATTATGAATCACATAATTATGAAATGACACTTATTTAACTATCAGCTTTTACATTTAGCGTAAGGTTATTTAAAATGCATACCTGTCACTTCTCCCGTTTTGACCGGGAAATTCCCATATTTTACCACTCTGTCCATCCGTCCTCCAATTTTCACGTAAAATTCCCATATTTTAATATAATAATTTTTAAAAACTTATTCCTGCCGTTCTAAACTAAATCCTGTCACTAGAACAGCCAGGCTACTGCAGGTGGCAGTTCTCGCGAGGTTAGTGCAGACAGCGGAAACAAACCCGGAAAAACACTGGACCTCGGTTGGGCTCAGTGTTGCTAATTTAGCGTATTTTCAACCCCCGTAATGCCCCCCCCCCCCAAAAAAAAAGCGACTGTGAAATCCTCCGCTGCCTACCCGCTCCCTCCGCTCCCATCCCCGGTCCTCGCTTCGGCCTTTATCAACCAAAGTTGGCGCAGTTTCATCAATAGCCACATGATTAAACATGCCCGCCAGAGATAGGCTGACAGGAAGACGTCTCACTCCGTTTGAAAAAGAAAAAATGGATCCAAAGTTTGGGACAATTTCACACTCACTAAGTTTTGTTTAAACGTAGTGAGTGTGAAATTGTTCCAAACCTTGGATCGTCCAGCACGCAGTGTTCTTGTTCATTTAGCCACCATGAAATAACGCCACTGAACGCTATTGCGCTCCCCAGAGATAGGCGGACAGGAAGACGTCTCACTCCGTTAACAAAAAAATCACCAATAAAAAATGACTATAATCGACAATTACATTTGTCAACAACTATTTTTATTGTCGATTATTGTCGACTAATTGTTGCAGCCCTGTTTTAATGCAGTTTTCTTGCTGTGTAGCTAACAGCACCTTCAGCCAGTGGACGAGTCAGTGTTTACTGAAATTCTACTATTTTACTCATCTGCACTGATTGGCAGGTGTCTGAAATACACCTGTACAGTTTACAAACACGCCTGAGTCAAAATACTAATGGGTGATGTCAGTGCACCATCATTTATTTACAGTTTGTGGAAACAGTAATGTTACGTTTGGCTGCTTCAGGATCAGCCAAAATAAAATGTCTCCTGCAGTTTTTAAAAATCAGTATTTTATGTCCAGCCATTTTCTCTCTGTCCTTCTATTACTAACCTCCAGTTCACTGCATGCCTGTTTTAACTTTTAGATTTTTGAAACAGGTCGCAGCTCATTACCTATTTTTCCTTCATTCTGTTTACAAGAATAACTCAGCAATACAATTAACCAATCAGCACATCTTCAAACACAACATGATGCACAGAGACTGGAAATAGCCACAGAAAGATGCAAATGTATTTAATTAACTGCTGATATTTCATATATAACAGAATGAAGATGTAATCAATATTTAACCTTAAATCTTCCTGATTTTAATAGATTTAAAAAAGCTAATTTAGCAGCTGATGCACATTTTTAGACCTTAAAGAGTGCTTGAGCACCTTAGAGATAAAAGATCTAAAGCTGCTCCCAACATCACAGCATCCCCGCATGATGATCCCAAATGTGATGATTCATATTTTACAGCAGGCGAGTTCCTCTCACTCATGTTCACATCACATCTCTGACGATAAGCTCTCAGGGACAGTCGTACCTCTCAAGTGCCGACCTCCTCTTCTCCACAAACTCGTTGGACGACTGGTCCTCCTTTCCCACCTTCACCTTTGTCATCCCTGCATGACGAGATGCTCATTAGCATAACTGATTAACCAACTCGAGCTCGATCTTTTGACATAAAATATCGTTTTTTATTACATTAATGAGGAAAAATGTATTTCAATAAGAATATTTTGCATTAAGTGAACTTCCTGTAAATATTTGATGACGACTCATTTTTATATATTTATAAGGCTGATCAGGACTTTGCACTTTTATTTGAAGTAATCTTCTTCATATATTGATGGTTTGTAAAACATGCTCTTCGTGCACCTATTCTGGCGTCTTCCTTTGTCAAATACACGGACCTGCGGCCAATCAAATGGTCAGAGATATTTAAAGAGGCAGAAACATTTGTGTGTCTGGCGGTGAGCGAGAACCGAAGTTCAGCTCTGTAACTTTGACAGCTCGTCACAAACACTCTGATTGCAGGAAAAATGTAGTTCAGACATTTTTGGACAGCGTCACAGTTTTCATTTAAATCCGGTTACAAAGACAGCTTTAAATTAAAAACATACAGTTAAAGACTTTCAGACTTTCCCCTTTAGGTTGTGGTGTCGAAAGAATAAGTTTGATATTTTGACGGCTCAGAGTGAATCAGACAATTCCCTTTCACACATCGGTTTCTATTCCCGGGATTCGCTGTGAAAACTGTTGTGCTGGACTTCACTGGAAGCGGTCAGTGAGAAGTGCCATCATGTCAGGCTCTTCCTTCCTTTCTAATGATGTGACCAACCACTCTGCTTCATCTTTGCAGGTAAATGAAGCTAACGAAGGAAATGAAGGCTAAATGAACTGAGAGGAAAAGCTCCGCCTCCTGAAATCCACCCAGGAGTCGAGCAGCGCTGGTACTTCTACTTACCTACGATGCTCTTCTCCGGTGCTGGCGGCACGATGTAGCCTATGTGCAGGTACTTGGAGGCCAGTTTACTGTGCAGACCCAGAAAGTCACTGAAACGCCTTTTTACTGAAAACTCGCTGCACTTAAACACAGACATGGAGGTCTGAAACCCAGAGAGAGCAGAGGAGTGAGGAAAACCCGTTCTTCAGGACTGTCAGGCTTCCAGGGAAGCTTCACTTAATTTACTGAATACAGATACAACACAGATGGATCACATCTCCTATAATAAGAAATCAAATAATTTATTAAGATATGTAGCAGCTCATGCAAAACGTGGACGTGTTATTTTCTCCCATATATCTGCTGTTACAACAAACAAGAAGGACACGAGCGCTCAAGTGATCCAGACTTCACTGTTCTGGGATCTGTGAGACTGGCTTATTTCAGACAGGGGTAAACCACCGAGCTGCACCAGGACACGAGGACATGAAAGTGTACAAGCTGCTCTGGTCTGAACACACAGACCTGGAACAGGTTCAATGTTTTACTTTTTCCATCCACGAAAACTCAGAAAGACTTCGGATGAGAAACCGACTCACTGAAATTACAAATATGAACACAAAAAACACACAAAATCTCACCTTGGTCGTCACTTTATAGGCCATGTATGCATTCATGCCGTCACCTGAAAGACACACACACAGACACACTTTAATGACTCCATCACTAATATTTATGTGAAACATGCAGAAACGTTGTGTGAATGAAGAATATCTGACAGCGGGATCAGGAAAACTCGCTCACACCAAACTGGTCGAACTGGTTTCTTGTGCTTCCTTGTGGTGACAGACGAGTTTCAGATATTTACTGTTTACCTTCATGTTTATTTACCGGAGCTGTGAAGCAAGTTTGGGAGCAAGTTTGGGAGCGAGTCTTCACCGACTCTCCGGTAATGACAGAGTGTGTCTGTTACTGTTTAGTAGGATCATTTGGCCGAACGATGACTAAGACTGTGACTGTACAGACTGTTGGTTTCTGCCAGTGTTTCATCAGCATTTTCCTTCATCGCTCTCAGTTTGGCTGCCAGCAGATGACGTGAAATCGCTCTTCCAGCATGTTGAAGCTCTTAAAGGGGGATAGGTAACAGAAACAGGGGGCTGATGGGAAATCCGGGCTTAGTGAGTGAGAAAACTGCCTCGTAATGCTGCCAAAAGGAACTAAGACCAGTTGCGTTGTGTGTGGGATGCATTTGGGAATGTTTCCCAAACAGTGCTCACAGTGAGTGAAGCCGTGAACTCACCGACTTTCTCAGGGTCAGACACCGATATGTGAATGTCAAAAGAATCTCCGCCCTCCTCTTCTTCAATCTGCACAAAACAAAACATTTCCCGATTTTATTCCTCCAGAGACGTTCCGTTAGTGCCCGACAGCAGCTCAACATCATGAATATTTAATGAAGGCAACAATAAAAAAAACATTTTCTATATTAGCAACTGAAACAATAACAATAAATCACCTAAAACTATCAAATGAAATGTGAAGTGTTTATATTTCAGGATATTTCAGACTCCAATCAGCACTCAGAAGTTTGTGTGTGAATGACATCATCATGACAACCACAGCGGCACCAGCAGGGATTCGTTCAATCCTTCGGACCCACGTAGTTCTGATTGATTCTACACAAATGTTTCCTTCAGAAAGCCCGGATACGTGTTCTGCAGATCTCAACAACAAAAATGTTGTGTTACACTTTCCAAAGCAGAAGATATGCGAGCTGAGCACACAATGCAAGTAATCAAGCAATAACAATGATTACAGATTGTACTTGGAGCACCTTTCACACAGAGCTGCAGGCCAAGTGCTTTACATATAAAAAATAACCATACAATAAAACATTAGAACGATCTCTGGACTATTATAGGCTCTTTAACTTACAGGTTAAAGCGCCTCCAGGTGACTCTTTTTTGTGATTTTCTGCTATATAAATAAAATTGGACCATTTAAACCTATAAAATGGCTCAAAATGCAATTAAAATATAAAGAAGCTATTCCACACTACAATGTCATTAAATTCAAAATGAAGGCAGGACAATCAAAGAGCCGTCACTGGTTCATAAACTGAAAGCCAGCTGTTGACGCTGGAAGGTCTCATCAATCAAAGTGTTTACAGCAGCCTGCAAACAGTAATCTGCTACTTTAAAAAGCACAGATCAGCATATCAGCAACACTGGAGTTAAAAATTGTCTCATGTTTGGAAGGTTAAAATGATTTTTGCTCCCTTGTTAAAAATCGAATCAAGTTCAGGTCAGAGTGTGAAACTGTTAGCAGAGCTGGAGCAGCAGATTCTGTCCCAGGACGGCAGAATCTCTCCTTCTGTTCATAATGTCACCAAAATGGGTTTTTGAATCCAGCTGCCATAGAAGGAACATCTCACATAACTGTACATAACAATAATTTTGATGAATACATAATGAAAAGAGAAAAGGACCCAGAATATCTCCTTGAGGAACACCATATTACCACATACACCTCTCACAAGACAAGAGGGTGCAAACCTCCGCTCAGCTCAGTCTCTGGGCAGGATTTACTTGTACAGGATTAATATTGTAAACAATTAAACAACCCAGAGGCACTCCTAATAAACTTACCATGCAACACAATGAAACAGGAAAATAATTTAACATTTAATCAGCTGTGCAACAATATTTGGCTACAGATACAAAGTAATAATAGGATAAACTGATGCCACAGAGGTTATACTAAACTCTTAAATGAACCTGAATTAAAATGCAGTTTATCAACAAAAATTCAGTTCCTATTTGAAAATACTCAAGAAACCAGATTTTGTTCACCACTTTGTGTGGGAACGACCTCGGAGGAGTTTAAAGGTTTTGAGTGCGGTTACCTCGTCGAATGAGGAGTGTGTGAACATGTCATCGTGGGCGTGGCCAATGCGAGGCGTGATGACGGAGGTGGGAGGGGTGATGGGGGTGATGGCGGGCGACGGGCCATCGGACAGCAGAACGTCTCTCTCGGGACTGTCCAACGAAACCTCCTCTGTCGCCTCTACAACACCACAGAGACAGGAAGTCAGTGAGTCTGTGAGACTCTTCATCATTTCACTCATTTTTTACAAAATCATTATGATTTTATCAGGAGCGCATCAAAGCTGACTTTACTGAGGTCAGCTTCGAATAGATTACTACTCTCTGGCTTTACTGCATGTGTGGATTCATACCTGCAAACAGGTCCTCCGGGTCGTCGTCAAAGAGCAGGTCTTGCTTGGGTCCGTTTGAGTTGGTGCTGATGTCCTCAGCAGGCAGACTGGCTGGTTGTGGCTGCACAGAAACAAAAATGGACACGGAGTTAGCTTAAGACAGGGGGCTGAAGCCTGTATAGGTCGCCGGCCTGTCACTAACACAGAGACAAACGTCACACACTCACAATCACACCTGTGGGTAAGAGGATCACCAGGTAACTTAACCCCACTGACTGCATGTGTTTGGACTGTGGGAGGAAACCGGAGTACCCACACAGAAAGGCCCGGGCCAAGGTGGATTCGAACCCACACCTTCTAGCTGTGAGGCACGCCCCCGTGCTGCCCTCTATGATTCATAATTTAATAAATGTGTTATTAATATCCTGTACTGACAGGTTAATGCAAACATTTAAGAAAATGTCCCAAAATAACATGAAAAACCCTCAAATCAAGCAGAAGTGCGCACGTTACTCCAGACTGCTTCACTGCTGAGCTCCTCAGAACCCGACTGCATCATTTCCACAGCAGACTGACTCAAATCGGAGCTTTCCTGGCAGCGCAGGAGAAAAGTGGAAACAGAGCAGCTGCCACATGAGCACAGAAGCTGTGCAGACTCAACATATTCCACAGAAGCAGCAGCAAAAAAGAAAAAAGTGTGTCATCTATCCTGCTGAACCACAGAACTTCCTGCCTGGGCCAGCTGCTCCACAAACACCGAAGGTAAAACCGATCGATCAGCAGCACCAACGAGCGCTGAACTGTCACCGCTTTGTCCAGAGAGCACTTCAAAGAAACGACTGAGTCGTGTTGATCCGATAAGTGGTAAATTAATAAGCTCTCTTCCTCACTGTGAGGAAGAGCCTGGGTGCCACTCCTTTATGTGTAAGGAAAGATGGAATATTTGGAGCCCAAAGAATCCTGGAAGACAAAGATTGGTCAACAACGAGAAGCCAGGAAGGCTCCAGAGCCTCCACGGTCTGACATTCTGACATTTCCACTGATTTTTACACATCTGTCAGGCACTCAGACAAAAGAGCTTCTCAGCGAACTGAAAACTGCTTCCCAGCAGAACGTCTGCATGCAGCAGTTGACCGTTAATGAATCACATGTGCAGCATGTCGCAACTTTATGGTTTTAAGGAGCGGAGATGATTTTATGTTCCGGTTTCCAGTTTAGAGTCCTGATCTCTCTCACCCGGAGAGAACAGGTTCATTTAATCAGCAGCATGAAGCTGTCCACGTGAGCTCGGTTCTGACGTGGTTATCCGTGTGGCAGGTGGACGGTTCTCTGCTCAGCGTGCTGGCGAAATGCTGAATGAACCACACCTGTACAAACCGAGACCTCAGCTGGAGTCCCGGGAAGCGAGGAGGAGGAAGGTGAGCGGAGGAAGGCAGAGAGATTTTAGCTGAGAGGACAGAAAGAAGAGAGTGTGGAGGAAATGAGTGATGATAACGAGGAGCTTCCTCCCTCCTTACTCAGCAAGCACAGCAGGGTCAGAGGAAACCCCCCCCCCCCCCACACACACACACACACACACACACACAGCAGAGCAGCTGCTTCCATTCAACAACAAGTGTTTTACACTTACACAGCTCAACAACACGGGAAGCTTTAAACAAACTGAGAAACACAAACTGATCATCTATGAAAACGCTGCGAAACCTGGAAAACAGTCAAACCTGAGAAGGTAAAAAGATTCAGGAATATAAAAAAGCAGGAATGAGCAAATGTAAAAATGATATGAGCCACTGCTCAAACCTTAAAGGGTCAGTTCCAAATTTAAGAGAAAACAAAAATGCACAATTTCTAAAATAAATTTTGTGTGTTTTGTTATTTATTCTCCAGTTTTGGAAACAAAGAGTTTTTCTTTGTAACTTATTAAATGTTCAGCCCTGTACACAGACTGTATAGAAAAGATGGCCATAGCTACCGTGGCATCATTCTGAGACCTTAACATTAGCATTTCAGCCCCCTCCATGCTACAGGAAGTGACCATATTTGGATGAAAGGCCACTGTGTGCCCCCCCGGGCTGTTTGATTTTAAGAGGCTGGCTGAAAGAGCAGCTACAGCACTGAGAGAGCTACTGCCCCCTGGTGACAGGAAGCAGCAACAGCAGGACCGATGCACAAACCAGTCCCTTCGGTCTGTCACACCAGCTTGGATTATGGGGTCTCTGCATCTCTGCAGCAAGATCAGGATAAAACAAAAGACTTTCAGCGTTTTCAGCTGGGCTGAATCAGGAGTTACCTCTACGTGTCCAGACTGAGCAGCACCAACAGCTACAGGAAGCATTTCTGCTTCATTTGGCAACAAACTGTGAAATATGACCCATGGTGCCTTAATGGGGCCTTAGTGCACTAGACAGAAATATTGGAAACACAAACACACAAAAATTATTGTCTGTTTCATTCAGCATCTTTCTACAACCAAAGCTGAGCATCACCACGGCTGGATCTTCTGCAGACCTGTCAAATTAGACCGCAGCAGTTTGAGGAAGGAGGAAATAATAATTGGAGGAAATACACAGTGGATTATTATGAGAAACACACAGGAGAGAATACGTTTGACATTCCTGCAAACTGAAAACAAAAGAGGGAAAAAGGAGGAGTTAAAACGGCACTGCTGATCCTGGGCCTGTGTTAACCATCCTTCAGCACTTTATTAGCACTATGAAGGAGTGTGTGGGCCATAAAAACAGACCCAGGCTCACTCTGCTGCTGACACACACACACACACACACACAGGTCACTGAAGAGTGCTGTTGTGACACTCAAGGAAGACAATCATCACCAGGAATGAAAGCCAGAGTGCTGACATGACAAAAACAGCCCTGTGTGTGTGTGTGTGTGTGTGTGTGTGTGTGTGTGTGTGTGTGTGTGTCTGCCCTGCTGCAGCCTGGAAATTTTGTTTCCAAGTAAAGTTGCGACACTGTGAAGCTCAAGAAAAACTTTTTCTCTGCAACATTTCAAGTTTGCGCTTTCTGTCTTTAATTTTGTAAAAGTGTGAAGTTCCTTATTTGGCACTTCATCACAGAACAACATGAACATATGGACCACCTTGTTATTCCTCTTTCTGCATCTGCCTGTTTCTATTTAGCCTGAAACATCAGGGGACAACCATGGCGGGCCAGGGTGGTTAAAATGTTAAGTGTAAAGATTCTATAAACTGAAAAAAATATACCTGCTAAAATCTGCAGTTCCTCAAATGACCACCTGGGGCTGACTCCAAAACTGATTCGATCCCCACAGACTCCCATAATCAAACTTTACAGCAGACATAAATAAAGCCTGAGTGGTCCATCTGGAGAGTTTAGCCTTTGATAACTTACAGGGGATGATTTTCTTTTTTCCCCCCCATAACCATGTGATTAGGGGCGTGGCCGCTTTCATTGACACAGTTAGCTGTTTGCGAACTAAACTACTCAACCATGTTTACGCTGGTGACTTCTAGAGCATTTTAATGCAATTATCCAACACATAGTATAACTTGTGTGCCACAGACTGTCCAAGAAGTTTCCTGCTTCAGTTTATTTGTGTTGCAAAACACTAATTAGCAGATAGCTGTAGCTGTACATGTCATGGATACAGTTGCTAACCAAAAGTTTGCTTCTGTTTGTGGTTACTTTGCACGCCACCCTCCCAACCAAATATGGCCACTTTTGGCTCCAAGAACCTAATATTACAGTGTCCAAAAATGCAAACATTTTAGCTTCAGAGTGGCAAGTCTGCACGTGATGCCATCTTTTGTATACAGTTTATCCAAATGTAGGTTCTGGTATTTAGCTCTTTGCAAAAACAAACACAATAACATTACATTTTGCACAATTAAAGGAGAAATAATGTTTTCTTGAACATCTAGTCAACACCAGAACAAAAATATTCAGTTTGCTGTGTGACAGAACTGTATTTAACCGTCATGATCAAGAAGCTGTAAATATTTGACAGTAATTGCTCTCTGACTGGTGCACTGATCAAACATTGCTACAGCTCAGTCTAAATCTTATCAAAGTCAAGCCCTATCAAACAAAACTAGTTCAGCATTAGTACTTTTGTTGTTATCGTTCAACATTTTGTCCTTGATATTTGTCCTGCTTCTGTTGTTCCGGGTCTCTTTGGTATCCCTGTGTAAAAACTATCATCTTCCTGCTGGATTTCCTGAGCTGTTTTCATCATCACATTATCTTCAGACTTTAACCACCGACTTCACTCAGTTCAGACACACAAACACACACTCGCAACAAAGAAACTTTATTCTGCTAAACTGCTGTTTTTCCGTTTTTCCACTCCGCCCTGAATGCACCATCTGCACCTGTGTGACTGTCACCTGACTGCGAGCAAACGCACCTATTTTGCGTTTTCTTCCCAGCCCCTAAAGACCCTCCTCGGCTCCTGTAACGGTGGCTTAGCAGGCCACCGTTTGGTGTATTTACACCCTGCGTTTTTAGCTGTTTTCCTGAATGATGACAGTGCACACACGTATCCAATTTAGAAGCTTCTACACACGCCAAACCTCATTCAAAAATTAGACGATTTTAACGTGTCCAGCCTGCCTGCTGCACCTCCTCTAAGTTTCCATCTGTTGTCAGCTGGAGACATCACGCCCTGTCTGCCAGAGCTCCCCTTCGGCCTCCCCTCATCACCTCCTCCTCACCTCATGTGCTGCGGCCGGCTCCGGGAAGAGTTCCTCCCCGTCCTCCAGCTCATGGAAGTCGGTCTGCTCCGGTGGAGGGTCCCTGGCAGTATCCGCCATATTTGCCTTTCGTTTCTGCAGCTTATTGTAGTGATGATGGCTATCAGCTAGCTAACAAACAGACACACACACACACACCCAGCCTGAACCGAGTCGACTGACAAGGCGAGAGGAGGAGCGGGGAGTCAGGAGGTTTTCCCAGCTCGTCATGTGACTAACAGCAGGAATCCCGACGGGAGCCGGAGACACGCGAAAAGAGACGAGGACTCACTCCGCCGCAGTTTGCCGGAACCTCTCTGAGGGCTAAAAATAAAATAATAAAAGTGAGAAATTCACATTGAAAAAAAAACAACTTTATGGTAAAACGGTATGCTTGATGCAAAACTCTGTAAACATGAGGAAATTAACTGGAAAATAAAGTACATGAAACTAATTATAAATGCAGCAAAGACTGTTTTTCTTTTTTTTTTATTACAAAACAGTAAATGATTTAATACATCAGCTAAAAAGCAATAAGATGAATTCAAAGAAATTTTAGTTAACAGAGTACAGTAAATAATGAATGAAAACAGCCAACAAACAGAAGTTAAATTGATGGATTTTAATTAATAAAATAATTCATATGAAAATTAGAATTAAAATTAACAGGAAATATTAAGATATGAAAAAAGACCTCTTTACTATTATAAAAATGCATCTAAGATATTCTATTTTATTCAATAGAGTGCAATAACAATGGATTATACAAGCAAACTGTAGAAAAATAAAGATGCGATTTAGTCATTTATGTTTTATTTATATATATATATATATATATATATATATATATTGAATAAACTGACAAAAGGATCATCAAGAAAAATCACACTATATAAAATTCAAATACAATATAATAATGCAGCATCATAACCAGGATAATATGCACAGACGTTCGAAGCTGTCTAATTATTGCTAAATAAATCAAAGATAAAAATATGAAAAGTTGTAACATATAAATAATATCATCAGCTAAATTGCAGGAAAAATAATAAAGGCATAATTTGTTAATTTTTTAAAGCACCCAAATCAAACATGCATTCATTTATTTATTTTATAATAATTAAAGCTCAACATTTATGAGTGCAGGTTTTAATTTTAAATGTTGCATTGTTATTTTAAACACGTATAACAACGTGTTTAAAATAACAATCCAACATTTAAAATTTCTAATTATTTTGAATTTTTTCTTCACAATTTACCTGCTTTAAGTTGTAATTCTCCCCGTCCTGTTGTATCTGTCTGTATACTTACTGTTTTCTATCTATATGTCCTTATTCTATTAAATTAAATAAATAAATACTTTTATAGATGATCTTTGTTTCAGATCCACTGGACGGAAGAAGCGTTTCTGCCGGACCCTTTTCAGGGATGCACACATTGGCAGGCCGGCGGCGTGCGTAAACAGGACTTTAAGAGCAGCTAATATCGCGCAGGTTTTATTTTCAGGAGCTTTTTCGGAGCTTGTGAGTCCACTCGGTGTTCAGCGAAGGCGCGGTGTTTGTGTGGAGAGAGAAAGGCGATTCCAGACTGTCGGTTTCATTTCTGTAGTTCTTTTAA
>VUQJ01019772.1:6122-21354 GCA_015108635.1 Andinoacara biseriatus | reverse complement strand
AAAAAAAAAAATGAAAGATTGGGCCAGAGTGATGATGGGAGAATTGAATTTGACAGCGTGGGAAAGCAGAAGTGAAACCTGAGGAACGCAGGTTTCATTACGAGTGTATGGTCGAGTTGAGTTGAAGTGAAGCGGGTAACCTTCTTAGAGTAAGGCGAGTAACTGGAGTGGAAATCAAGGAAGGCTAGATATTTTTAAGAAGAAAAAGAACTGGGTGAACTAGCCCTTTAAAAGATGTGCCCATTAACCCTTAACTCGAACACAGGCCCCAAATAACATGTGATTATCAGGCCACATTTGGGGATCTCCGTGTGCAGATACTTTGTCCAGTCAAATCACCATCAAATTCATTGACATTATGAGGATGGTCACAATGCATTTTTATTTGTTAGTAGTCTATTGGTCACACAATAATAATAATAATAACAATAATAATAATAGAATAAACTAAATACATTAAAAAATTAGGGGAAAAATGTCATAAAAAGGTACATTAATTGCATCTATTATATCTGAATTGCCAAGCTTGGAGAATCCCACTGCATTTATAGTTGACTGCTTAATAACGTAAAGGTGGACGGCGGTGATTCTAGAGTCACGGAGGCCAGAACCAGAATTTATCACCATAAAATAAATATTTAATAATATCCATTTAAGTGATTTTTTTTTTCCATTTTGGTAGAAATGGAAAATACAATAAACTGCACATATAGTACAATAATTTACACCAATGCACTTTAGTAACTTAACCTAAAAAAGGGAATTACTGGTGACCTAGTAAACAACAAGTAAAATGTTCCCCTCCAAATTGCAGAGACTGTTTATTTTGGTAACAAAACCCAAAGTGTTAATGCTCTGTCTGCTAGCTTCAACATTTTTTCAGCCTGCTAGCTATGCTAACAAGTCCACTGC
The DNA here is from genome assembly GCA_015108635.1 of Andinoacara biseriatus. Lineage (NCBI taxonomy): Eukaryota > Metazoa > Chordata > Actinopteri > Cichliformes > Cichlidae > Andinoacara > Andinoacara biseriatus. Next base: position 20,442 of record VUQJ01019772.1, on the reverse strand, counting down.
TGGTGTCCCACCTCTGACTCCTGGCAACATTCACTGAAATGGACACACCAGGCTGCTCTGACAGCTAAGTTAACTAACTGTTGGGAATGTGGGAACATGGATGGTGGGTAGCCTCATCCCCTCACGGTTTAAAAGTCCTGGGTTAAATTTACCTGCTGGCTGGGGGCCTTTCTGTGTGTTTGCATGCATGTTAGGTTAATTGGTGACTCTAAACTGGTCACAAGTGTGAACGGTTGTCTGTCTCTTTGTGTTAGCCCTGCAATAGATTGGTGACCTGTTCAGGGTTAACCCTCACCTCTCACTCTATGTAATTCTGAATTGGATAAGCAGGAGAACATGCATGGATGGACGGATGGAGTTACAGGCTAGCAGAATTTAGTTCTTCACTCCACAGCTCCACTCACCAAGGTCTTCTTTTTTTTTGTCCTCTTTCTTTAACTAATTAATTAATTTGTTAATTGGCATTAGTCATTATGTTTTTGTTTAAGCAGAATCATTAACACTTGAATTTGGAGTGAGAGTTGCAGGCAGTCTGCCCTTGGGAAAAAATAGAAATATATAAATTGAAATAAAATGTTACATGGAGTTTAGTTGCTCATGCTGCTCATACTTTCTCTTCCTACTGAAGAGATGATTTTCTGGAATTCCCGACCTTATCAAGGCTTCCAGTGACTGAAGTCAAATGAATTAATAACTGCCATGATGACACGGGCAGTACAGCTATAGGTAAATTTTAAATCTATTCCGGCTATTTCCTTTTGGAAATCTGCATTCTCAATGCAAGAATCTGATTTTTTTACACTGTTATTTAACAATCAGATGATCTGTAACCCTTTGTCAGTTATGTTGTTTCTTCTCATGAGCAGGTCTGATGGGTCATGGAGTGGCATTATCTCCTGTCATAGAGAGTGGTCCAGTGTATCTTAGGCTACAGGAGGCACTGGAGCACCTTTCCTGTAGTATTTAGAGACCTCAGCTATCTCTTGTTAGGGCGGCCACACAGAAACCCTATTAAATTTTACTTTTGACTACAGCCTAAAAATGACCCAAAGAAAGACGCGAGCAAGAACAGCAGAGACACGGAGCAGGAAACAAAGGAGACAGCGCAGAAAGGTAGTTGGTAAGAAACACAAGAGGAGAAAAATATACCGAAACAGTAACCAAAGCCCAAAACCTTAACACCCCGTGACCGTACATGGATTGCTTCCTGGTTTTTAGCACTCGTATCGTTGCGTTCCGAGAAGATGAAAACAGAAAGCACACGTTCGTTCCCACACACAGAGTGAAATGATGATCCATTTTCTCACAGGGTGAACGGAGGAAAGAAATGAAAATATTCCGAGTTTCCCACCATGGCTCAGAGCTGGCGCTTCATAACTTTCACTTTAACACATCTGGATGGATGTGGAAGCATTTCGAGCAAGGGTGAATGAGCAGGGGAGATGCAACAGGATATAGCGAGGGGTCACTGTACGGAACACGACACCGCCGCCTTCGTTCGAGAAATCTCACAACAAGCCAAATCAACAAAGTCGACAAAAGAGAAGCCCGTCTGTCTTCTTTATTCCATGTGAGTATGGTCCTCATCTTTTCCATCTCTCCATCTGGAAACAGAGATGCACTCCTGTTAACTCTATTACACAACTCCCCGTTGTGTCTTTCGAGTGTGTATGTGTGAGCGTATGTGTGTGTGTGTGTTGAGGTCAAACGCACAAATGCATTTGGCAGGTCACTGCAGCCTTGGATGAGGGATCGAAAAACGTCTTAATGAATGTGCCAATTCGCTGCTGGAGAAAATCACAATCTGCTCTACATCACACACACACACACACACACACACCTACAACTGTAAACACACTAATATGCAGACGTGTTTATTTTCTGCCTGATGTCCTGTCACATTATGTATATTATAGCTTGCGTGGTTAGATGGACGGGGATGCACTCAGTGAAACTTCATACATCTCAAAGAGAAGTTCTCACTCTCACTCTCACACACACACAGACACACACACACACACGTGATTGTCTCTCACAGAGGTCAAAGCCACACATTTTGAAGTTGCATCTCTTGGATTATTGCTAACATATCTTGTTTGTGTACCCATTGCGGCGTTCCACATGCGTTGACCCACATCAGAGCCGGCCCCGAAGCCTCGCTGTGCACCCGTACGAGCCGTTTCATTTGACTTTACCGCCGTGCCCCGCGGGCGCATCGCTTCCCGGGACACATCCCTGTATCCGATTCCACTTTGCTTATGACAAACGTAATCCCAAACATGCAGGATTTCAAAGGAAAAAACGGCAAGAACAGAGACTGATGGCAGCCCGAAAAAAGATCTTTTGAAGAATTCATCAAGCTCAGGTATCATGCTGGCAGAGTGGGGTTTAGAAACATAAAAGCTGCTCTCTGATTCCATAACTCATGCTGCTGATGATATGCTGTAAATCAGAATCTTACTCAGACTGAACTCAGTGCAGTGCTTTGTTTCCCAGGCACAGATGGTAGAGTTTAGTGTAAAACCAATCCCCCCCCAACACACACATACACACACACACACTTTATTATTTATTTGTGTATTTATAGTTGTTCAAGCCGAAACAAATTAACAGAAATATGTATTTTGTGCTCCCTAAATTAACTCCAGAGAGATTTAAAGGATTATTAAGATCATTTTTCATGAATGTTTTTGCACTTTTTTGAAACCTGCTGTGATCCATTGTACTGTGCTGTAAGAAGGCCACATATTACAAAGAGTTTTTCTTAAATCATCATCTGACACGGTTTATTTTGAAATTCAAATCATCCTAACAGTCTTTTTTTTTTTTTTTTAAATAAACGGTAAAATGGAGAGTGGATGAAAAACTTTGCTCAGAAAGAAGCATGTTTTTTAGTTGGGTCCTCTCTCTGAGGTACCATGTAATCATCATCTCACAAAATGAAAAAAAGGTGAATAAAATTTACTCTGTTTATACCTCACACTGCATTTATTAATTGTTATTATTCATTTCTGGCTCTCTTCCACAGCATGTGGATGATGACTGCCCCTCCCTGAGCCTGGTTCTGCTGGAGGTTTCTTCCTGTTAAAAGGGAGTTTTTCCTTCCCACTGTCATCATTTACTTGCTCATAATGGGTCATTTTGACTGTTGGGTTTTCTCTGTAATTATTGTGGGGTCTTTACCTTACAATATAAAGCACCTTCATGATTGAAGGGTGGATCTGACCAAGAAACCACCGTTCACGACGTCCTTATTCCTTAGCCCACCCTGATGCATCCCCTGCTTTCTCATAATATTTGAGTCTAATAGGGATTTTTTACTAAATAAAAATCATGCTGTGTTCAATAAAACTTGAGAGACCATAAACTCATAAGATCTGCAGTTTTGAAGATGCTCTGACCCAGTCGTCTAGTCATCACTGTTTGGGCCTCGTCAAACTCACTCAAATCCTCACGCTTGCCCATTTTTCCTGCTTCTAACACATCAATTTTGAGGACAAAATGTTGACTTGTTCCCTAATATATTCCACCCACTAACAGATGCCACGATGAAGAGATAATCAACGTTATCCACGTCACCAGTCAGTGATCAAAATGTAAAAATTGTTAAACTCTGCCATGCCTTTCTAATTTCACGTCCCATTATCCCATTATTATTTATTTATTTATTTTAAAGTGTCTACACCTGCACTGAAAGTACTGAAAGTGATACATGCATTCAATTTTTTTCCTTATGAAATCCAGTATATATGTGGGGAAAAGGCAATTGCACAGCTCAGATTTGTTCAGATAGGTTTAGTGTCATTTCCTCATGCACACAGTTGACTCGGAACTCGGAAGCAGACAGGATTAAGTATGAGGTCGTTTTCATGCATACCTGTATACTGACACACATTAGGAAATAGGCTCAATGGAAAAGAAAAGTGCTAATGAAGATCATCCCAAGCCAAAAGTTGTCAGTCAGAAACTTTTTTAAAATCAGAAACATGTACCATCTCTTTACTATTTGGATCTACTGACAAATTAATAATCAATATTAAATCTAGCCAAAGAGAGCGATCAGGATTGAAGCTGTTGAGACTCAGCAGTGAATCCATCTGTCTGTAGGAGATCTGACTGACCTGCTCAGATGCTGCCAGCTTTAACAAGCTTGTTCAGCATCCACATATGGGCTGAATTTTCCCCGTTTGCTGAGGTCTGAAACAACTGCGCAGGCTTCTGCTGACTTGTCAATCGTGTTTCTTGCACTGTGAACAGGATCACATTCCCTCGCCAGCGCTACCTCAGACACTGTTTCTACCGAAAACCAGAAGCCGTACCAGAAGCCAGAAGCTCCTTTTCGAGCCATTGTAGCCAAACTAATGGCTAACTGTGCTTGCGTGACATTTTCAGAAATCAGCCAAAGCACGAAATGCTACAAGCCACAACTGTGTGAATACTCCTGCTCCTAATATTCCCCGTGTTTCGGGTGAGGATTGCATTCGATCTGACAGTTGACCGTAACTTCTGCTGCTGCTGTATCTGTGTTCCTGCCTTGTCCTTGTAAATAGTACAGCACGGCAGGACCTCTGTGGCAGCCTGGAGGGTGAGGAGGTGGAGACAGGCACGGCTGCAGAGCTGCTTCGCCTGTCTGAGAGGCCTCTTGTCTGGGCTACAGCTCCGCACCAGGACCCCCAACCCCACCCCTGCTCTGCAATCTGCTGGAGCTCAGACATGCACCTTCAAATAAAACCACACACACACATATACAGAGTACTCACGTACCATGTCTGCAGACACACCAGGCTTTACCCTGCAGCTACGGGCCCCTAAACTTACAGGTACCTGTGGCATGTAGCAGATAGCAGCTGGTTTCAATGTGTGAGGATCACTGGGGTCAGTCTTAATGGGTTTGTTCATGTCTTCTTCCATCTTTTATTAACACACCTTCCTTCCCTGCCAGCACATGGGCTTAATGGTTTGTTTTAACCTGCTGAGATGACTTATGGGCAAGCTTCACAGGACAAGACATTACAGTGAAATTTAGCTGCTTCCAGCACAAGCTTTTTTTTTTTTCTTTCATTGTTTTAATTGTGCTTTATTTGTTTATTTATTAGCTGTTTCCATAGCAAAAACCCTGACAGACCCGTTGTACATAACTCTGAAGCCACAAACAGCAGACACAGCTGGAGGCTGGCTGGAGAACATGAAGGAGTACTTAGCAGCTAAAGTGCCAGACTCAGGAGCAGGTTCACAAACAAATTATCAACGGGCTGCTAAAACCTCAAAAAGCAGAGGTTCCAGAAAGTCATGTAGAGGTGCTAATTTTCTAAATGAATAGCATTCTTTACCCATAGACAGCAATCTTAATATAATCTGGATGGAACACAAGCCCCAAAAGGTTGCCACCAATATTTATGATATAAAAATGCAAAAGCAACTTGGGCTACACACACACAAATGTGCCTCACTTCATACACTTAACACTCCCCTTCCAGTTTCGTGGAACTGGAAGTTTCCCATCTGCCCCTCTGATATAGTGCCGCTGCTGCTGCTGATGTTCATCACTCCCTGCTGTTTTAACTCCTGCACCACCCCAACATCCACCTGGAAGCGTGTGAGGAGTGATTAGCTCAATACACCCTCAAGCTAATGGAGGGGGGAGGGGGCTGCATTCTTTCTAATGACCAGCAGGTGGCAGCTGGTCTAGTTGTAAAAATAATTCAGATTGTGTGGGAGTCTATGAGAAAATGACACTACTTCTCACTTGACATTTGACTTCACTAAACACTGAGTAGTTCATGGGCTCAATCAATGTACAAACTATTGTAATTCATTATTATCAGGCTGTCCTAAAAGCTCCCTGAAAAGCCGTCGGGTGATCCAAAATGCTCCAGCTAGAGTACTGACAGGGACTAGAAAGAGCATATTTCTCCCACATTGGCTTCCCTTCATTGACTCCCTGTTGAATCCAGAATAGAATATAAAATACTTCTTCTTACTTACAAGGTCTTGAATAATCAGGCCCCATCTTGTCTTAAAGACCTGATAGTACCATATCACCCCAATAGAGCACTTCACTCTCAGACTGCTGGATGAATTGTGGTTCCTGGGATACTTGGAGTATAATGGGAGACAGCTCCCAGTTTGGATTCGGGGGAAAGACACCCTCTCTATTTTTAAGATTAGGCTTAAAACTTTCCTTTTTGATCAGGCTGGATGAGGTGACCCCAAACCCTCCATTAGTTATGCTACTATAGGCCTAGGCTGCTGGGGGGTTCCCATGATGCACTGTGTTTCTTCTTCACTCACTTTTTTTCATTCTGTGTGTTTATACACTGTACTGTATTTAATCATTAATAATTATTAATCTCTGGCTCTCTCTCTGCTCCCTTCTCCTGCCCCTCACCCTCAACGAGGTTTCTTCCTGTTAAAAATGGATTTTTTCCTTCCCACTGTTGCCAAGTGCTTGTCCATAGTGGACCGTGCGATTTTTGGGGTTTGTTTCTACTGTAATATTGCAGGAACTTTACCTTACAATATGAAGCAACTTAGGGCGACTGTTGTTGTGAATTGGCACTTTAAAAATAAAACTGAATTGAACTGAATCACTAGTTTCACATCTCAATGAATTCAACATGATGTTTTGTAAATTATGTTTCCCACTGGAATAAAATACATTATATAACTTTTTGATCAACTAGCTGCTTCTGCATGAGACGACCCTTCGGTGCAGGTTTATGTGTGTGTGTGTCACAGAGGTAACGGGCAATTATTTAATGTGGACAGTTAATATATGACTTTAATGATAAAGGCTTTATGTTGATCCTGCAGCACGCCTGTTAAAACAGGCCCGTTTTTCTGACGCGATTTAGTCTCAAGTTGAGTTACAGGTCTCTAAAAAGGTCTCAAGTCTTTAAAAATGCATCATTTTTTTGGCCTAAACTACATCTGTGCAGTATGTCGATATAATGTAATTATTAGATGTGTGAACGGTGTGTGTGTTTTACTGCAGCCTCTTTTAATACGTGAACATTAAAATGCCTGCAAGCGCGGAGCACAGTGTTGGTCTGCTTCAAGATGGGACTATAAAACATTATAAAAAACACACACACAGCAATGAATCACTCTCTTAAATACCGCACGGCTGTGTGTTTGTTTTATAAGGCTACAGGCTTGTGTTTGTGTGCGCGCGCGTGCACGTGTGCTCTCACACAGTAGCTGGCTTGTCCTTCCCTCTGTAATGTTTACAGCTCTGCTCTAATCACAGAGAATTATGTTAATTACACACTATTAGGCCCCTACACAAACACAACACACACTCACTCAGTGCTTATTGTGCAGGAGTGAAAAAGGGCAACAGAATCCAAAAACCTTTACAATAGCCGCTCAGACATGGATTAAAAGCCTAGATAATCGGCTATCCTGTAAATGGTACCCTTTCAGATCCAGTGAGGTCATCAGAAGCCGGGAACACCTTTGTTCCTGGCTTCGCCACTAGAGGGAGCTGGAGGCCAGACTCCACTGAAGATTTGATGAGGAAAGGCAGGCATTAAAGCAGCGGAACATGGAGAGGAGGGTGATGTCACGAAGAAGCTGATCCATTTAACTCAGTGATAACACAGCTCCATCAGCTTAAATGACTGCTACCAAAGACTCTGGAGCATATATAGTATAAGTATAATGTTATTTTACATGGTATTATACTATTTTTGTTTTTCCTGCCGCAATCTGGGGCAATTTATTTTTGCGGATGAGGTGCAAAATATTTTGATTCCAAATTTCTTGACTGAAGGTGTCATTCATTGTGTGCAAAATGCATGCTATAACCATATAAACTATAGTTTTATAGTAGCCACCTGACACCCTGATCTCATGGAGCTATTTGTGAAGAAGATTTCAAATATACTCTTCATCAAAACATCTGTCATCTTCCAGAATTGGTAATCTATTAGACTTTGGGTGTCACTCATTACTATTAATGAGCCACAACATTGAAACCACTGAAAGATAAAGTGAAAAACATTGATCGTGTTACAAAGCAGTGTTCTGTTTAGAAACCCGGGGTCCTGACCTTGAACATTGCTCTGCATCTGGCACACCGCTCATGGCTACAGCAAGTGGAGACAACAGAAGTCTCCATCAGCAGGTAATAACAATAAGCACCAGGAAGGGCTTGAGGAACATGACAAAGAGCCCACAAACTGACCAAGATTCTGTGTTCATCCCCCAGCGGGTGATGAATAAGGGAGACCTACACAATACTGGCTCTTGCAATACTGTTGTGATAAGGAGCAGCTATAGCTCAGGAGATAGACCGGGTCATATACTAAGTGTAAGGTCAGTGGTTGGAGCCCCAGTTTCTCTAGTCTGCATGTCGGAGTATTCTTGGGCAAGATACTAAACCTTGAGTTGACCCTGATGTGTCCATTGGACTGTGAGTGAGTGATTGTAGTAAGAAAGCGCTTTGAGTGCTCAAATAGAGTAGAAGAGCATTAAGTACCAGTCCATTTAAGTCAGTACAGCAGGTTTGCTCAGTTTCCTGCTATGACTCTGGCAGAAGTTAGAGATAAATGTAATATTCCATTCCATCATCCATGGGTGGCTGCAGCTCAGGAGGTAGAGCTGATCGGAAGGTGGGTGGTTCAATTCCTGGCTACTCCAGGCTGCATGCCAATCTATCCTTGGGCAAGATACTTAACCGCAAGTATCTTGCTCTCTGACGCAAGTGTTGGAGTATGAATGTGTGTGAATCTTAGCTAATTAAAGCACTTAACTTAATTACACATGGAAGTGCTTGTATGAATGAGGTAAATGTAAACGTGTTGTATAAGCGCTTTGAGTGCTCAGTCAGAGTAGAAAAGCACTATATAAGAACTAGTCCATTTACCATATTCTATTACTGATGCTTTTTTAGAACGTAGCTTTGATACTCCACATTTTTAATGCAATGCTTTCTTGTAACATTCAATCTTTCTCTTTAATTTATTAATAGATTTTTCCAGGATTTAAAGACCTAAGGAGAGTTTGTACATGTACACAAATGAAAAAAACTAACACAATACCAGTGTCTTCCTGACTCTGTGAAAACACCTGAGATTAAGGTTTTGTTTTTTTTTTTCCTCCAAGTGATTTGACTTCACGTTCAGGACTTTTCTGACCTCTGACCTCTTCTATCTCTTGCTTTGGCTTTAACGTGTGTCACTGTAAGCAGCTCCAGATTTCCTATCTTGAACCATCCCCATCTTTCCACTCGCAGGGAAAGCTAATAGTGGAGAGAGAGGGAGACAGACGGGAGCAGAAAGAGGCCGAAGCTGCAGCGGAGCCAGGGTTACAGGGTTACATTCTGATAAGACTTACAGAGAGTCACAATGTAATGACGGGGCATTACACACTGCTGATAGCACTGACGAGTGTTAACAGAGAAGAGGAGAAAGGAGGAGGTGGAGGAAGAGAGGAAGGTGGACTATAGCGAGAGCTATGCTCGATTGTGAAATGGAGTGATTGACATACAGTAAAAGCCAGCACACTCGGAATCAAACAAATGAATACATGAAAAGGTTTCTAATTGATTATGATGTGTTTTTTGGCCAAAGTTAAAATTTCATTACTGCAGAGTTAGTTTATGTTACACTAGGAGCTCATTCCTGCCTGGATTCTGGGAAGTTAACACCCCCACTAATCTTACAGCACAAGGGTCCTAAAGTGTTTTCTCTTGTAACAGCTAAGACAAGCAGCTTAATCTTAGTCTTTTCACAAGCATGTTGTCATGTGTGACATAAAATAAGCTGTTGCTGCATTTGAATTGTTCTGTTCTTTAAACCGCCAAGTTAGGCCAACCCAAGGCTGTCAGTCAGGGTATACCTTAAAAACTTGAACAATTCAATTCAGCTGGCAGCAGCAACTTCAGCTATCAGTCCATTTTCTTAACCGCTTTAGGGTTGCGAGGAGCTGGAACCTATCCCAGCTGTCATAGGGCAAGAGGCAGGATACTTTCCATCACAGGGTCAATACAGACAGACAACTATTCACAATCATACTGAGAATCTAAGTTAACATAACACGCACGCCTTTGGATTGTAAGAGGAAGCCAGAGTACCTGGACAGAGCATGCAAACTTCACACAGCAAGGCTGCAGCCGGCCGGCGGCCTATCACTGCATCGCTGTGCTGCCTGCAACTCAGTTCAGGAAAAATAGATATTAAAGTAAGTGGCTAGCTGACTTATTTAAGGAGCACTGTATAACACATTTGGTGGCGCTAACAGAGTAATTCCTATCAGTTACTTATATTTTTAATGTGTAATTATAGTTAAAATGTGTCTTTATTTGATCACACAGTTAAGATTATACTGCTGTAATGAAATGGTTTTGAATGATTATCATTTGTTTGATGTAATGTTAATTAAGACACCCTACCTTTATGAAGCCATTAAAATAGCACGTTAATGGTAACAATTCTGGGGAAGAGCACAAGGAATTAACATGACCACTAACTACTGGGGACTAACTTTTGGATGCGTGACGATCATGGTGACAATATAGGAGCAAGTGAAGAGGGACGCAATCACACAAGCTTAGAGATTGATCTGCAACCATTTAGCAACCACCTGTCGTGAGGAAGAAAATGAGTCTTGCACGAGTAGTTGCTGAAGGCTGATGCAGTCGCTGGGAAAGTGATTGCTGAAGTCCCAGTCACACATGCCCACAGGCACCTGGCACCCACCTGTCACTAGGGAAAAAAATGTGTATTTCCCAACCAGTTGTCAGAAACCTCCTTGTGATTACTGTGATTTCTGTAATTGCTAGCATATTGCTGCGGTCATAGTTTTTAGATCGTAGGATTTGTTTGCAAACACAGTCCAGCTACTCTTTGAGCTGCAGTGAATCTGTGAAAAGTGCAATACAAACCGGAAATGGAGAAAGTTTACCTTCAAAGTAAAAGTTTGCTTTTTGAAAAACAGCGGTTTTTACTTTGAATTTCCTCTTTCTGTTTTACCTCTTTACACTTTTTCTAGTTTTTCCTACTGCTCTGCTAGTAGTTGTTAAGAATTTGCTTTGAGACCTAAAACAAATTACAGGCAACGGTGTTGATCTGATAGCAACCAAAGCAATCACTAGGATATTTTTGGTGCAGCACTTTCTTTGCAACTGATCTAATCCCGTGAGGGATAGAACCCTCCAGAAACCACTGCCAACCAATCAGAGAATACATATTTTTCTCTAGCAGCCAGTAGTTTTATCACATTCAATATCTCAGACAACTCTCGAGCAACGCATGTATGACATCCTGTGAAAAACCTCTAAACACTCCAGGATTCTGACCACTGGGCTTCCTATCATTCCAATAACAGTTGCTAACTTGAGGTCCTTTCTCACGCTTCCATGATGCGTGTACATGTGGCCAAGTCAGATTTTCCTGTTTGTAACCCCCAAAATATGAATGGGATCAAATAAAATAAAGCAATCATCCTGATTATGTATCCTTTATATACAGTGTATTGTGAAAATGGCATAAATGATTTCACAGAAATGTTCTGTCCCTCTTCTCTGCCCTCCTGACTCCTCACTCTTTTTTAACATCCATCTATCTTTCTCAGTCGCTTTGTTTTTCTTTGTCACACACGCAAACTGTTAAACCTCAACGAGGAATCCAAGACCAGCGCGTAATCAGCCTGACACACAAAGAAAAATCCATGTGGAGCAGGTGTCTGCACACACAAACAGAGAATTTTACATGAATGTTTGCACTGAAAGGTTGGCAATATATCAAGCAGGGTGTGACACACACAGAGTGTTTTTGTAGGGTTAATTTGAGGAAACGGCACAAGGTTGTGGACCGGCTAATGAGAGAACAGAGTCGATCTGTCTGCACACACACACACACACACACACACACCCCTGATATTGTATACCACACATGCACTTAAATCAATCAGCTGACCAATGCAGAATAACACTTTTGTACAGCAGGCATCAACCGTCCAATGCAAACTGTCCATAAAATTGTTGAATAAAATGATCCCTCCTTTTACTTCCCCTCCCCACCTTTTTTGTTTTGAACCCGCTTTTCCCCTGAGGAACACAAAACCTTCTCACTTGTGTCCTATCAGTGAAAGTCCATCCATCCATCCTCCCTGGAGATGAACGAAGTGAAAGAACCGAGGGGAGAAAGGATGAGAGGGGAAACGGTGACAGACAAAAGAAGCTGTGTCATTCTTCCTCATCCGGCTGTCTGCTTTGACAGTGAGTGTTTGTGTGCTTCAGCTTGTGTGTGTGCGCTTGCATAGGTGTGTGCAGGTATGTATTCTTACTCTGTGTGTTCATTTACGCTCCACACATTCCTTCTTACTAACCAGATCCCCACTCCAGACCGCCAGAGAGGCCCACCTTGCTGCCTGGTGTGTCCCAGGAGAGATGCTCTGACCGGGGCAAGGGGAGCAGGGACCAGTGTGTTGGGGGGTTGGGTTTAGGTCACCACGGAGTTTCCCACTCAGCAACAGTAATAGGAGAGGAAGGTGAAGAAGAGGACACAGTGATTTGCATTGAAACTAGGCAGTGACCCAATCAACGGCAGCAATTACAACCATTACTGTAGCTTCTGTCTTCTTATATATAACTTCTACCATTTTTTTAATTTAAACAATGCTTTTGGACCAAAGAACATAAAATTTGTCACTTACTTTATGAGTTTCACTTGAAGGAGAAGCAGAAAAACTTTTTTACAGCCATGGAAAAGCCTAGCTTTTGAAGCTACTCAGCAGGGTAAGTTTCCTGACTTGCGTATGGATCAAGCACTTATTTTGGATGGCCTTCCACTTTGGGGTCAAAGGGTTTTGGTCCCAGTGGTGGATGAGATAGTCATAGGAATAAGATAAATATGAGTGGACAGCTGGAAGACAGACTAAGCACTGTTTCACTGTGAACCCATCTCTAATATACATACAGTCCTGTAAGAAACTAAGTATGCCCAGTGATGAAGCTTGGGGAGCCTCAGGAATTTTGGGCGACTCTAATTTACAACATTGCTTTGATTCATAGATGTTTTTGGGCACTCGTTTATGCACAGCTCTCTTAACATTCTGCCAAACATTTCAATCAGGTTGAAGTCTGGACTTTGATTGGACCATTGCAGCACCTGGATTCTTTTCTTTTTTAAATATTCTGTTGGAGATTTGCTGCTGTTCTTTGGATGATCCAGTTGCATGACCAGATTTGCGCCAAGCTTTAGCTGTCACACAGATGGCGTCACATTTGACTCTAGAATACTTTGGTATACAGACGAGTTCATGGCTGACTAAATGACTGCAAAATGTCCAGGCAAAACAAGCCCAAATAATCACCCCTCCACCACAGTGCTGACAGTTGGTATGAGGTGTTTGTGCTTTGTTTGGGTTTCTGCAAACATGGTGCTGTGCATTACGGTCAAACATCTCCATTTTGGTCTTGTCTGCCCAAAAGGACGTTGTTCTAGAGTTCTTGTGGTTCGTTCAAGTGCAACTTTGTGCTGTCATGAATCTTAACACAGAGATGAACTCTCCAGACCAGCAAACTGCCAAAGCCTGTACTTTTACAGAGGTGGTGTTGTTAAGGTCATTAACCTGACCTGATTAAAATCTGATCTCTTTTTCAAGGTTGTCTTCTTGTGCATGTCCAGATTTATTTCAGGGCAACTTCTACTTCTGGAAGTCCTGTTCTGACCTTTTGGGATTTCATGACAGATTTCCTCCACAGTGAGGCAGAGATCAACTTCTGTTTTAAACTGACCCAAATTGCATTTGAAAGATCAGAACTTAGAAGAGTTGAGCCACCAGCTACTGTACAACCGAGAAGTTATCACATTTTACTATGAAACATCTACAGGATGCATGGATGCAATGGATCGGGTGAGGAGATCAGATGGGAGATCAAAACTAAACTGTGTTGGTGCATGGGGGTACTTACTTTATAGTTTAATATGGCTTGAGTGGTTTATGATGACAAAACATTTGAAAGTGTGCAGCTGAGGTTGAATGTTCCCTTCTGAGCTCCAGCGAATAAAAAAATACCATCAAGACAACAAATGAAGGGAAAACCAGGGTTGCCATTCAAAAACTGAATGAAGTGAAGGAAGCAAAGTCTGAGCCAGAAACCAGTTAGGAAAATGAAGAGCAGCAGTAGTTTAAATGAAAAATGGAAATCAGGAGGGGAAACCAGGAGAGGAAAGTTCACACATCTTCAGATTCTCCTGTGTACACTCTGGGAAATGTAAGCTTTTTTGTAAAATTATTTTGTGTTTCTTTATGTCTTCCAGTGTCGTCCTTTTTTTTTTTTTTCTTTGTTTCCCTTTTTTTCTTTTTGCAT
>VUQJ01019767.1:14272-25751 GCA_015108635.1 Andinoacara biseriatus | reverse complement strand
CACACACACATATATATATATATATATATATATATATATATATATATATATAAATATATATATAAAAAAAAAAAAAAAAAAAAAAAAAAAAAAAAAAAAAAAAAACAAAATAAAAAAAAAAAAAAAAAAAAAAAAAAAAAAACCCAAAAGTGCAACAGTGCGCATCAAATAGTCAGTGAACACTCATAAAAACGGACTGACTCATCAAAATGACCACAAGGTTTCTACAATTGAGCTTCTCTGGTTTTCAACTCCAGTTACCATACATCATCGTGAAGTCAGACCCGGGTCTTTTCAATACATAACGCACAGGTCTGCGTTAATTAAAGTGCTTCACATTCCCCTCTTTCCCATCTCTAGCGCCTGTCCACTTCTGAATAGGCTTCGTCTGACTAACAGCCGGCAGACTCGAAATATGATCATGTCTAAATACTGGAAAGCTCATTAATCTGCAGACAATGCTTCGGGGTTGTCTGGCTGAAACTTTTCCTTCACTCGCAATCTGGATACTTGGCAGAAAGAATAACTGAAGAAAAATATCAAACTTTCCTGCTTAAAACACTTTCACAAGCCCTTTTAAAAGCGCACTGAAGCAAATAATTCATTCTACACTCGCACGTCCTGTGACTCATCTGCATCACGTATCACACATTGGGCTGTACCCAGTAATAGACCTTAGAACACCAACGAAAACCAGACTGTGCAAGAGCTAATTTAAAAATTAGAAAGCACTTCCTGTTTACAGCATGTCTGCAGTACGGTGGGTGGGTGGCAGTTACTATCCTGAAACTGGCAGTTCTTCTGATGGTGAGGGGCCTCATAAAATATACCTGAATCTGATATACAGCTCACACTTCTTTGAAACCCAGCTGCGGTGAAGTCCTACCACAGACTGGTTTCAAAGCCCAAATTCAGACGTTTAAACATTTACCAGCACCCAATTATGGGCTGCCTGTCATAACTAGAGGCTGTCGATACACCACGTGTGGGTTGACCACAGTTTGTTGCCAGCATCACTGTTAACATATCCATATGTGTACTTTGCCAGTATCTGAATTATGAAATTTCACTTTTGAACAACAGATATGGAGACGCTCGCATTGAAATCAGTCAGAAAAACTGTCTTCAAAACGTTTGGCCCTGTTTTGACGAAACACAACTGAAGCTGACCTGATTTTCGGTCCCCAACGGCCACATCTGAAATTTGATGAAGAGATGGAGGCTGTCATACTGGCCTGCTTCTTGCTGTTGTTGAAATAGAGTGTTCAAGCTTTCAATACAGCAATGAAGACAGGAAATAAGGGGCCTGCAGTTTCAAGCTGTAAGTAATTTCCTATAAGCCTCAACATTTAAACCCCTGACAAGTGAAGTAAATGACATTGATCATCTAATTACAATTCAATGTTCTGCTAATCCTTGGTGTACTGTACTGAAAGGTTTATCAAATCTGCCCTTGGGTCAAAACAGTAAGCACCGACAGCAGCAGCGTCCATCATTAGGTCACTGTCACACTGCTGAAACTAATCTGAGGCCACGTGAAGTTTGGAGGTCTTTAGCGATTGACGCGTTTCTTACATATCTTGAAGCCCGAGGTCATGTGAGCACTTCTGTTAGCCACATTCAACATCAGCTATCGTGTCTGAATGACTGTCCAGAAATTGCAAGTCCAGCTGTCTTTTAAAACTAAAAATAACAAAGTAAACTTTTAAACTTTAAAAATATTCAAGATCGAAATGGAGTTTCGTGTGAGCTACATAATTATTAGCGGTGCTTTATGGTTCCCTTCTGAAGCGTTTGCCACTGTGGGAAGCACTTTACAGCTTCAGTGGGCTCTTAAGAGCAAAACTGATGACAGACCCTAGTCCATGAGCTTAAAGTGCACTGTGTTGCAGAGGCAGGTGTTGTTGTGAAGCTTGTGAACAAAGTGGCTCTGTGCTGTGGTGTTGCTGCCTTCCTGCCAGTCGTATCTTCCATGTGGGAGGAACATATCAAAACAATGAGACACTTTGCGGCTTAGTGTCTTCTGCTGCTCGCATAAGTTTAGCACATCCTCCCAGCACTGCATAAGATTCATACCATCAGCCCACTAAATCAGAGCCTTTTCTCTTTCACCTTAGAGGCGCACTGGTTTTTTTCTGTGTGTGTGTTTTGTTTTGTTTTTGAAACAGGCTAGCTTATGAGGTTGTTTGCTATTCCTTCACAAATATTTTCCTTCTAACTGCATAAAATGTGTGGTAGAAGTTTCCAGTACTAAGACAGAATGTAATGCGCAACATTAATTGGTATAATGGCAGCAAAAGGCACTAATAAAATGATTTTGTGCCAAGCCTGGAACACAGGGGCTGCACTCTAAGCAGAGAGGCCCAGGCTTCCTTCTCCAGTTCTTCCAGGGAGAGACTGAGGCATTCTTAAGCCAAATGAAAGACATAATCTCTCCACTGTGTTCTGGGTCTGGCCTGGGAGCTCCTTCTGGTGGGACACGCCTGAAGCATCTCACACAGAAGGAATCCTAGTCAGAAGGCTTCTGGCATTATTCATTTATTTAAATAGGTTGTGAATATCTAAGGATTTAAATATCTAAGCTTTTTTTCCATCATAAATCAACTGCAAGATTAGATGTATTAAACCAAATGAAGATTAGGAATCGTATGCAGCAATCTGCCCTCACATGGCTTTGCTTGAGCTGGTAAAAACTTACCCTGAGATCAATCACCCTGTTGTCCAGCCTGGTGTCCTGGTTAACAGTTGCTCTGCCTTCCTGAGAACCAACAAACACACACACACACACATAAAAAACATGTTCACCTCACCAAAAAACCCCTCAGCCTATGAAATATAAAAATAATTACTATTCAATTCCTGCTCTTCACACAGGAGTGTTTGCTGTCAGCATTATGCAAGCATTTCTAGAGGCTTTTCAAACCTCACAACGAAGAATATGTAACGGAACTCGAAATGCAAGAAATCTTTAGCTCCAAAGCTATTGGCAACTTAAAAATCAAAAACAATGCAATCAGTCTGGAAACCTTCCTGGGAACAATACATAACTCCCACGCACCTGCAGCCTAAACACTTACAGAACATCCAGCTAGTTAGCTCAGTAAGTATTATAGAGTCAAGTGCAATAAAAGACACCTGCAATGTGGGACAGCAGGACAAAAAGAATATAAAGAAAAGGAAAGGTAAATGTTTCATCGCAGGAGGAACCACTCCTCCCAGGGATGTGGATGTCAGGCTTCCTGAGAGGACCACAGGGGTTTGAGCTAATAGCCTGTGTAGCCACATCCTGCTCCAAACAGCCCCACGCAGAGGGACAAAGTGTTAGATGGGCAGACAGTTAGACAGACATGGCTGTTGAGGCTAGTGTCTCTGGGGAAAGCAGGTGTTGCTACAAGTGTGTGACTGACATGCTGAATCCCAACAGAAAACACCTGAGATGCTGCTGCAGCTGCAGATATTGGCTTACTGGATAAACATGGATGGGCCCTCAGCTGTCTTTGGTATCGTAAAGACTCATTAATTTGAGCAATAGTAATGTATAATTTGATAGTCGATCTAAAGCTACAGAAAAAAATGTTATCTGCATTACACATTATGCTGAGTCAACGACTTCATCCAGAATATTATTACCCAAATATTCAGTATTTCCACTTGCAAATTTGGAGACTGTAGCTGATCCTCTAATGTAGAATAATCTTTTTTTTTCTCCCCCTTACTTAAATCAAGAAACAGAGTCAGCTGCATTGAGCTGAATTGCTGTTTAGCCACCCTTTTACACTGCTGCAACAACAGCCTCAAAGTTGAACATTTATTTATAACCAACTAAACTGTAGCTAGGAAAAAGAATGGCTTTTTAAATGCTTCATGATTCTCCTAAATGATTCCGCATCGCTGCACAATTCCTTAATTGGAATTCGGAGAACTCCCTCAATGTTGGCAGCCGGCTCCTCTAAACACCGTGCGATGAAATCACCATTTGCATGAGGAGGGTGATTCAAACAAGGTGATTAGGTTTAATCAGCCAATCCTTGACTCTGCCAAAAACACAAATCTTCAGACTCTGAAAACAGCCTCGCTGAAAGAGTGGAGTTAGATCACAGCATGAATGTGGTTTAATTTTGCTTTCGATATAAAGGATTCAGATAAATATTGACTTAATTGGTAATTATTTCATATTCATTGTGCAGTTAAACCAAACCTGTGCACTGCATGACAGTCAAAGGACTCTCACACAGTAACTGTCAGCCATCGTTTTGTTTTGTTTTTTTTACAATGAGAGGCTGATTTCAGAAGTTTTAAGATTGCCTAAAAATGCTACCTTATGCTACCGATAATTTTCAAATGAATAATAATTACTTGGCTAACACTGACTGTACTTGGATGAAGTACACGGCCCCTCATCCATCCCCACATTCATCCTCACCTCTTCTCCCTCTCCATCAGGTCTGACTGCATCCTCCAGCTGCAGCGGAAGACGAGGCTCTGCCTGGCTGATGACGAAAATCTGAGAAGAAAAAAAAAGCCTTAAAGTTAAAAAGTGTGATAAACCACCGGTGTTTTTATTCGATTCTGAGACAATGGAAAGTCCCTGGACTCCAGAAACAGGCGAAGGAGGTGAAAATGAAAGAGACTGAGCTGCATCTGTTAAAACCTCATCAACGTGTGAGAAAATCAACTGTTTTTGACAACTGCTGCTTTGTGCTGTTGGGTTTCACATTTACATTGGGCATCAGAGACAAATTTGTCCTTTACCTCGAAATGTGATTTACTAACTACATCAAGCAAAGCTAATTCAGTACAAAAAGTACAAAAGAGCCTGGAGGTGATTTGTTACATTTTGTTGCTGTATAAATAAAACTGAATTATTAACCCACATTGAATGCTTTGGTATACATAATGTTCAGCTACTGTGTTAAGTCACGAGTTTAAAGGAATAGTTAAATTTTCAGTGCCTGCTGTAAAAGACTGTTTGGTACCTGCTTGAATGACGTGAATTATGGACGCTTCAATGTCTGGGTGCATAAGCATACTGCTGGGAGGCAAAACATACCCTCTTTGGTGTTTTTATTTATACGTGAAGGAGACATTTGGTGCTATGTTCACATGTTTGTCTGCTTAGAACTGCCCATTAAAGACTGTAGTCAAAGTGCCAACCCTTTCAACGTGAAGCTCGACGTCCTGCTGGGAACAGCTCTCGATCTTCTGCTCCACTTTCCTCACCGTCGCCTCCACATCTATGATGCTCTCCTTGGTGATGCTGGTGGAAACATTCAGGGGGAGGACAGTGTAAGCAATGCACAGCACTTACAAAACAAATTCACCTGTTTGGAACTGTGTGAAACCACATATCCGTTAAACTTTGAACGGTGCTTCCAGAAGACCTTTTACATTTTTCATGGTGTTATGCACCAAGGATAGTGTGGGGTATATGGGTGAGTGATTTTTGACTGGGTGGTAGTTTGTCCCCCCCTAATCTGTCTAAAAATAGAACAGAACAGCACTGACATTTTTTTATGAGTTAATTGAGATACCACAAGAGCTTGTGGCTTTGTGGCGCAACGAACCACCACCGTTCTTTTCATACGCACCATAAATGTGATTCTACATCGGTTAGATTCAAATTACCAGGATGCGACAAGGCAGAAAACGTTCTTATCTTCATCTTTTTCATGTTTTGTCTGTTAATGGTTGGTTTCTCTTACTTGGAGGAAAAAAAAAAAAAATCACAGTTCAGAATTTTACTAAACATTACTAAAAACATCACATGATTCCTTTCATCACATTATTGGTTAAAAGGTGTTTATTTAACTATTAAAGCTTAAAGAAAAGTCACACCTAGTAGGTGTTGGTGTATTTTTCTTTCTCTGGGATAAACACCATGTGAGACCCAACTCCTTTTCAAACAGCTAAGCAATTCAACAACAGTTTTAAACTCAGGTGAAAGGATAAATTATAGTCACGTGCACAATCCCAAATTTCTGTTTGGCACAATAATTTCAGTCACACAGGACAAAAAGTAAACAAACACAAGCAGTGAGGCTCAAGGGGAATTTGTTAGCTTTGATAAAACTTGCTTCATACTCGAGTTCCTGGAAAGTACCCAGCTCTGCTACAAAAGCAGTTTGACTTTGAGAACTGGGGTAAGAATTTCCCTACTGTCAGCCACAGCATACAAGGGGAACCCTTTTTAATTTTCTTACAATCCGTTTTATAAAACAATTCAGCATGCACAGGCTCCTCACTGAAGCCCAAAGTAGCATTTGAGGCACAACACCCACTGTCTCACAGCACAAGGCCAGATGGGAAACCCTCTATAATCCTCCACTCCTTCTCATTACAAAGCAGTAATGAGGGACTGAACACTGGGGTACTGCTGTCCCTTCAGCCCCACGACAGCTGCCACCAGAACCATTCCCCTCCAGTCGGAGATCAGCTAGATAAATAAATCCCCACATTAATAACCTCCGCTGCAGGACAGAAGTCTAATGGCGACACGCTGAGCCCACGCTAACAGAAACAGATTCATTCAACACTGAAGAAGACATCAAGAAGAAAACAGAGGAAACGCTTGAATAAACGGAAGGACAAACTGGGTTTGTAACAAACTAACTTTAACGTGGATAAAATATTACAACTCTATAGGATATACATTAATACATGAGCCAAAATTACCTCTGGTAATCAGATTTGTCTGATGATGTAAAAATGAGAATCTTGTTCACACATTTTTGCACACTAACACTAACAGTAAGTCACTATATCATTCATTCTATCCTCATATCAGCATGAGAAGAAGAAGAAAACCTATTTTTCTTACGTATAGTTTATGATTCTGATCTCCTGCCGGAGGAGGACAGGAAATTTTTGCAACGGGCAGCAACCACCGCCAGGTGATGACACATACACTTCCCCAATCACACAACAAGCATGACAAGTAAGTTGTTTTTCCGTAAATGCTCCTTACTCTGTCTCTAAACTGATTTAAGTACCTGTGAGTCAATATTAAAATGCAAATATGTGTATACCAAGGCCCAGCACATCATCATGAAAAAGTGTTCCTTCTAGAGAAAGGAAAAAAATCATCTTCTTTTTTTGCTAAGAGCTCTGATTCCTGATTGAATTAAACCAACCAATGCCAACAGCTGACATGTTATTTCACTTTCAGAGCTCAGCTACAGCTCTTCACTCGGCACTTGAGCAGAGTAAAGGTTGAGGATAGACAGAAGATCACATAATTAAACTGTGTGAATGGTAGGATGATCACTTGGACATATTATACAAGTAAAGGAAATTTTCAGCAATGCAATCTCGGCCCCTAGAGCAGTTATGAGGGGATTTACTTGTAATCCAGGGTCTCAATCAGCATGTCAATCATCAGACCACAGTGTCTGAAACTAAATGTGGGCCACAAAGCTACAGGAATGATAGTGCCACCTGTGTTAGAGATAAAGCACAACAGCGGTGTTGTTTGGAGACCTGTTTGGCAAGCCATTGCATACAGTGTGACTTTTCTATTATTTAGTTTTGATGTAAGGCAGTGTTGTCTTGACAACGATGTCATCACTTTCACTTGCTGTGTTGTTAGGTTGTCAGAAAGTATTGGACTGCAAAGCAATCCTGCTTTTCAACCAAAACAATGTAGATGGCTACAAAAATATATCAATGTGCACGGGGAACACCATCTTTAAAAACATAAATAAATAAATAAATAAAGACCGTCTTGTGGCATACGCTATATTGCCAAAATATCAACTCATTCATCCAGCTCATTGAATTGAGGTGTTCCAATCACTTCCATGGCCACAGGTGAATAAAACCAAGCACCTAGGCATGCAGACTGCTCCTACAAACATTTGTGAAAGAATGGGTCGCTCTCAGGAGCTCAGTGAATTCCAGTGTGGTACCGTGACAGGATGCCACCTGTACAGTCATGAAACTTCCTCTCTACTAAATATTCCACAGTCTGCTGTAAGTGGTATTGCAACAAATTTGAAGTGACTTGGAACAACAGGAACTCAGTCACAAAGTGGACGGGTCTGGGCTTTGCAGTGTAAAGCTTGGTGTGGGGTTGTTTTTCAGGCTCGGCTCCTTAGTTCCAGTGAAAGGAACTCTTAATGCATCAGCATACCAAGACATCTTGGACAATTTCATGCTCCCAACTTTGTGCAAATAGTTTGGGGATGGCCCCTTCCTGTTCTAACATCACTGCACACCAGTGCACAAAGCAAGGACCATAAAGACATGGATGAGCGAGTTTGGTGTGGAAGAACTTGACTGGCCTGCAGAGTTCTGACCTCAACCCGACAGAACACCTTTTGGATGAATAAGAGTGGAGACTGCGAGCGAGGCCGCCTGTGGTTTCTGGCACCTGGATGTCCAATTATGTTTTTTTCAGAGCATCCAGTCAGATCTGTTGAGTTTTTTTATTCTGGTCAGGCTAAATCCTTTTTTAAAGTTTTTATTTTTGGGCTTTTCGCCTTTATTCAATAGTTTGCAGTGAAGAGTAGACAGGAAGAGAGCAGAGGAAGATATGCAGCAAAGGCCCGTGAGTTGGACTCAAACCAAGGATCAATGTCATTTACTTCACTTGTAAGGGCTTTAAATGTTGAGGCTTATAGGAAATGACAATTTGAAACTGCAGGCCCCTTCTTGCCCGTCTTCAGTGCCATTTTGAACGCTTAAAAAAAAAACTATTGCAACAACAGCAAGACGCAGGCCAGCTGAGTGACTATAAAGAGGAACTGTGGCTGTGTCAGGAGTTTGTGTCACTTGTTACAAAGTGGGGTCAGTGAGAGAAGTCAGTTAACATAGACTCTAGTCTGAGCAGTAGTGACCTTGCCCTCATTAGATAAATGTGCCCATAAACCTCACAATATTGCTACAAACTTACACAAGAATCTCAGGATCTCATTTATAAAAACATGAACATACCGTGTGCGTGTCAAATGGTAATTTAGACACACGCAGCCTCTCATCAAACATGTAGTAGCTCCGACTTGTTTGCAAATGGCTCAGACAGCTGTGTGCATCAACACCAACATTCATTACTTGCTTCTTTCATTAAGTCTTGCATTTTAAACAAATGCGTAGCAAAAGCATGGCAGTGTTATCGTAACATGAAACGAACATTTGTTTAGTGGTTAGTTGTGTAGTCTTTCTAATACAACAAAGTGTTTTGAAAGTATTTAGCTGCTAAGCACAAAAGGATCAGAGGAAGAAAAACTCTGGGAAGAAACAGCTTGAACAGCGCTCGCTGCTGATGAGGTCACCTTGAACACATGCGGACCCTAACACCACTCCAGAGAGGTTTGGCAGCTTTCAATCAAATCATCTCATGTCAACTTGTAAGCCTTGCAGGCTTAAAAATGTTGTAAGCCTATAAGGCCATCACTTGTGCAACTGAATAGTAGTTACACTTTGAAAACCATTCATTACTGCAGATTCTGTATTGCTTAAGATCAGTGTTATCCAGTGGCTTAACTGTCATTTCAGTCTGGAAGATTACAGCTGTGGGTGTTACCATTTGCTTAATTCAGCAATGTCTAAAAAGATGCCATTTAAGTATTATGTGATAGTTAAGTTCTTCCCTGTTAAATTCATTAAGCACTGGGTGTACTGCAAAATAAATGTTTTTTTGGTTTTTTTTTATGAATTCACTGCATGTTTGAGTAAATTACATGAGTTGCATCATAAAGTTGCATCACGAGTTGCATTTTTCTATGTTAATTTAAATCCCCAATAGGAACCTATTTTTCAAATGAGCCCCACAGGGAACCTCTAATGTGAGCCTAATGTAACATTATTATCAGCAATGCCCCGTTTGTTTCTTTTAATAAAATGCATATCCGTGGATAGTTGAGTCCATTCATCGACTACCAATAATGGGCTAAAGTTTGGCCGCTAACATGACTAATGATTCTTGGCTCTTAAGTATTTCTTCCTCCCCTGATCCAAGGAGCTGTATCTGCCATCTCAACAGGAACTGCTCCATTAGGCCACTGCTGTATTCCGCCCTGTTGAAAGCCAGCTTTTACTGCCAAGTGAAAAAATGATTGATTTCCCCACCCTCCACCTAAGTCAGACGTGTGAAAATGGATCAGTGGGCCATTATGGCCCAGGTTTTTTCCCACCATTGTTTCTGCCCCCTCCAACAGGAAGAACAGTCTTGGTACTCACTTTGCAGCAAACTTCACCATCTGCTTGCTGGCACGATCTCCCACTGCGACCAGTGCCTGCACGTTGAACTGCTGCTGACGCAAGACCAAGAAGCATTGCTTCCCTGAAAGCAAAACAACAACAATAGATAGAGCTGGGTTTTTACAATGCACACTTAACAGGCTTGTCAGAATAATACCTTGGGCACTCTGTCTGAAGCAAAGTAAGTTTGTTCAGTCAAAAGGGCTGCGTGTGACTCAAGATGAGTGTTTCACAGCTGCAGGGATCAGGTGAAGTGTCAAACATTTACAAACAGAGGCTTGTCTTTGAAGAGCACTGTGTGGAGAAAGGCTGATTGCTACCTTCCTATCAAACATACACACGCAAGAAGAGTGTAAACAAGTTAGCCACAAAAACTGAGGGCAGCAGATAATCAGACCACCCATCTACTTTGATGTTTGTTGCCTGTGAGAAGGGGGCGGGTGGTGGAAATAATAGTGATGCCAAAAATCCCACCAACAGATGCACCTCATCTCATACAATTCAGGATGTTATTCTGCTCACACGGACATCCTACAGCGAGGAGAGAGAATGAAGACACAAGTGGAGAGGAAGTGACTCTTGACTCTGGAAGTTATCTTGAAAGGAAATGATGGGGGGAAAAAAAACCCATCACTGAGACTCCAGTTTATTTGCAAAAGGCTCGCTGTTTATGGAGAGGAGCAATAACCAAACAAAGCTCAGAGGGTTATTGTATTCAAACAGAGAAGCTCCATGGCTGCCTGTATCTGGAACTGAGAGAGAACAGGTTATCTGATCTTCCAGCTGGCAGTGACAAGCTAGTCTGACAATGATATCAAAAACACCCTCGGGTTGTCAATCTGCTTAACAAGGAAAGAGTGGAAAAACAAAATCTGCTTTGTAGGAGCTCGCGGTCCTAAAAAAGATCATTTAGAAAATGGAGGCAGAGGCTTTTAAATGTTCTGGGAGTGTTCGGTGTATAATCTTGCAATAAACGCTTTACATTTCTTTTTGGGCAACAGGCCTTCAATGTTGAACCCAAAAAGATGTCGATGTCTGTCATTTACTTCACTTGAAATGGAACACCAAGTGAAAGCCAACTGGCACTGCTGTTTGATCTTGAAACGAAAGAGAAGCTGTGGGGAAAAAAAGGACCCAAGGGCAGATGTTATAAACTTTTCAGTATAATACACCAAAGATTAGCGGAGAGGTCATGCATTTGTGGCTGTCTGTAGCTTTCACACAAAAGAAAGTCGCTGGGCCAAAAAACAAAGACAAACAAAAGGTGAACAAAGGGGGGGGG
>VUQJ01019765.1:3435-19762 GCA_015108635.1 Andinoacara biseriatus | reverse complement strand
CTCCCCTCAGCCCCAACCGGTCGCGGCAGATGACTGCCCCTCCCTGAGCCTGGTTCTGCTGGAGGTTTCTTCCTGTTAAAAGGGAGTTTTTCCTTCCCACCGTTGCCAAGTGCTTGCTCATAGGGGGTCATTTGACTGTTGGGTTTTTCTCTGCAGTATTGTTGGGTCTTTACCTTTACCTTACAATACAAAGCGCCTTGAGGCGACTGTTTGTTGTAAATTGGCGCTGTATAAATAAAATTGAATTGAATTGAATTAAAATATTTATGTCAGCAGATAGCTGGAATGGCTATTGACATCCACCCAGTGTTACTACTTGACACCCATCTTGAAAGTCCTCTAGGCCTTTATTTAAGTAGATATCTAAGGGTATGCAACACAAAAATGTTACATTAATTTAGTTCTTTAGTGTCACATATTTAATTTTATGTGCATTTTTATTGATGTCTTTAAATAACTGTAAATAATAGCCAAAACATGAAAAATCATCATTATAACTAGAATAATTTTAATTTCAGTGGTTATTGACGCATAGTGATCCAAAAAAATTAATAAATAAAAAGATTTTAAAATCTTAAAGTTTTAAAAAATGCTATGTCTCATTGATGTTTTGATGATAATGCAGAGCATTACTTAGAATTGTCAGTAAATACATCTTAACTCTCGGAGGATACCTACATACAGTATATGCAATGTCAAGATTTTAATTGGAATAACTCAGTGTCATTAAGTAAAGAGCCAAAGAATTTTTTTTTCAAATTATGCACTACAAAACCTTAAATCTTATGTCTCGCTTTAATGCTAAAGATAATTGTTAACTGTCTAATAATTATCTTTATTTTAGACTTACTGTATAAATGATTGGTGTGGTGTTTAAAGGTTAGGATGACTATATTTTGTGTTTCATTGTGTGACTGACTAATCTCTTTGATGAACCATGCAGTAGTTACCGTGAGCTTTTCACTAAACCACAATGTTTGCAATGCTTATGAAGAGGTGACGAGAGAGAGATGGCAGATGGCAGCAGAACAATTCAACCAACACCGACTTTGGAGAACATAACACAGGCAGGTGCAGCTTAATGCAACACAGCTCACCATCATTTAAAAAAAATAAAAAATAATAAAAATCATATGACTCTCTTACCTGGATGGCTTGTAGAAGCTGAGCACATCGCCCCCTGACATCTTCAAAAGGACACCGTTTCGAGAGCATGAGGACATGGGCCAGGATGTCATTCAGGTCACTGCCGGGAGGACATCCCAAAGCAAGGGGTGAAGGGGCCACCATTGGTATGGGCCCAATGGCTTCCACTTTCCGCATGACGTCCTGGGAGATGTTCTCCATTGCTTCAGCTCTAGAGCTGGCATCCCGGCTCCCCAGCCCATCCCATCTTTCCAGACACTCCTGGTCCTGCACCTCCATCGGTTTATGCGGGGCTACTGTTCGTGCTGTCTCACAAAAGGCTACACAGAAACAACACAGGAAAAAAGCTTCCATCACCTATTTGTTCGGGCATGTGCATTATGTTTTAGATATAGCATCAGAGAAATATCAGCCCAACTAATAACGTGACCAGCTTGATAAAATAGACAGATATATCAGCAGATACAGTACATCACAAATTACAAAAATGCATTTGTCGTATTTTGGATATTATAGGAAATTGATTTTTGGCGTTTATTAGACAGGATAGTGTAGGAGCTGGGAGGAAAGTCGGGAGAGAAACAGCAAGAGGGTGAGTGACATACAGCATCAAACCAGGTCACTGCTGTAAGGACTATGGCCTTTGGGTCACGGGTCACCTGCACTGCCAGGAAAAAAACAGTACTACCCACAAGTATATTTCAACTGTAAAATCACCTATTCATCACTGGGGGGGTTGCAATATGTGTAGATCATTCATCTTTTTCCATTCCGATATCACAATACTGCTCTAGGAATGCACTGTGAGTGCACTGGGTGTGAAAGTTTAACCTAAAACTTGGCATCAGCTGATAGCTGATGCCAATGATATTTTTAGTTGGTTATTGTGTTTTTGTTTGTTGCTGTTTTTTGGAAAAAAAACAAAATTACATAAATATTAATTACAAATATTTAAGCTCTTAAGCAATTCATCATGGAACATTTAGCCATTGCAAAGTTGATCTTACAAACTGAGTACTCTGGCCATTGACATTGGTAAATATCATTCGATTCCCTGTATGAGTTAACAAATATGCTCCATCCATCCACTTCTGCTTCTCTGGGACCGGGTCGTGGGGCAGAAGACAAAGCAGAGAAACCCAGTAATCCCTGTCCCCAGTCACCTCCTTCACCTTATCTGCAAGAACACCAAGGTATTTCCAGGCCAGCCAAGAGATACAATCTCTCCAGTTTGTTCTGGGTCTGCCTCAGGGCCTCCTCCCAGTAAGAAATGCCCAGAACATCTCACCGAGGAGGCATTCTAATCAGATGCACAAACCACCTCAACTGGCTCCTTTTGATGTGAGCAGTGGCTCTATTCTGAGCCCCTCTTGGATGACTGCTGCTATCACTAAGAGCCAGCCACCCTTCAGAGAACGCTGCTTGTATCTGCAATCTTCTTCTTTCAGTCACAACCCAAAGGTCATGGCCATAGGCGTAGATCGACTGGTAAATCGACCACTTCACTTTTATGTTCAGCTCTCTCTTCACCGCCATGGATTGGTGCAGCATCCACAGCCCCAAAACATCTGTCCCCTCTTCCCTCACTCTTGAACAAGACCCAAGAAACTTAAACTCCTCAGCAACTCGTCTCTGACCCTTTTCCAGCTGAGGACCATGGCCTCAGACTTAGAGGTGCTAATTTTTGTACCCATCAATTCACACTCAGCAGTGAACTGCACTGCTGCGAGCTGGAGGCCACCACCTGATGAAGCCAACAGGACCACATTATACATAAAAGCAGAGAGGATATTCTGAGACCACCAAGGCAGAAGCCTTCCGCACTTTGCTATGCCTAGATATTCTGTCCATAAAAATTATGAACAGAATCCATGACAAAGGGAAGCCCTGGCATAAACCCACCGGAAACAAGTCCAACTTATTGCCCACAATGTTAACCAAGATACCCCAGACACCCCATAGTCCCTCAGCAGGTCCACAAAACACATGTGGACTGAATGGCCAAACTCCCACGCACACTCAAATATCCTTGAGAGGATAAAGAGGTTGCACAGCGTTCCACAACCAGGACGAAAACCGCATTGTTCCTCATGAATCTGAGGTTCAACTAACAGTGACCTCACCCCCAGTGACAGGGAAGTCAACCCCCTTGTCTCCAGACTCTACTTCCTCTACAAAAGGCATCAGTGTGATTAAGGAGGTCCTTGAAGTCTTCCTTCCACTGCCTGATTATATCCTCAGTTGAAGTCAGCAGCACCCCACCAGCACTATATACCATGTGAGAAGAGGACCGCTTTCCTCTCCTGAGTGGCCTGACAGTTTGCCAGAATCGCTTCAAGGCTGTAAAAAAAGTATTTTTCCACGGCCTCACCAAACTTCTCCCACACTTTAGCCACCACCTGAGCCGCGTTCCACTGGACCTGTCAGTACCCATGAGCTACCTCCGAAGTGCCACAGGCTAACCAATCCCAACAGGACTCCTTCTTCAGCTTGATGGCTCCCTTCACCTCCAGTGTACAGCATCTGTTTCGGAGATTATCAACCACCTTGAAGCCACAGCTCTGTGCAGCAGTTTCAACAATGGAGTTGCAGAACATGGTCCTTTTGGACTCAATGCCCTCAGCCTCCCTTGGAATGCTGTCAAAGTTCTGCTGGAGGTGGGAGTTTATGATCTTGTGGACCGGGGCCCCCTGATGTTCCCAGCACACTCACTATACGTTTAGGTGCACCAGGTATGTCCAGCACCGTGCCCCACCACCAGGCAGTGATCTGTTGACAGCTTAGCTCCTCTCTTCACCCGAGTGTCCAGAACATACAGCTGGAGATCTGATGTTATGATTACGAGACTCAAGCTGCAACCTGGGGTGTCCTGGTGCCATGTGCATTTATGGACATCCTTATGTTTGAACATGGTGTTCTGGAAACATGTCTCTCTTGCAAATGAGACACAGAGTCTCAATGGGACTACCTGTATAAATAAAGGCTAAATTTAAAAATAAATAAATAAAAAAATTAAAAATTATGGACAAACTGTGGTTTGCACAGAAGTCCAATAACAGAACACCACTTGGGTTCAGCTCAGGCAGACTGTTGAAGTCACTGGATGGAGCACGCTTGAGCACCCCACCCAGAGACTCAGAGAATGCTGGGTTCTCTTAACTGTCATTCAGCACATAAACGCAAACAACAGTCAGGACCCGTTCCCTGTCCTGAAGGTGCAGGGAAGCAATGCTGTTGTTTATACATACAGACAGCCGAAGGGATATACCCACCCCAGGCCCTCACCTCTCACCGAGAGCAACTCCAGACTGTAACAGAATCCAGCCCCTCTACAGGAGACTGGACGTGCCTTGACGTGATCCCAACTAGATCTAGCTAGTAACTCTCAACCTCACGCATTAGCTCAGGCTCCTTCCCCACCAGAGAGGTCAATGTCCCAATAATCAGTCTCAATAGCAGGGCCTCTGGCCTTGACTGCTGCCCGACACATACTGCGCCCGGCACCTACTGGGGGTGGTGGGCATACAGGAGGGCGGACCTATGTCTCCTCTTTGGGCTGCACTGAACCAGGCCCCACGGGCTAAGGCCTGGCCATCAGGTACCTCGAGCACCCTCCCCAGGACTGGCTCAAGGGTGGGGCCCCAGTAACCCTATCCCAGGCAGGGTAAACTGTTCTCTTGATCTCCATCTCATAAGAGTCATGTGAATTGCTCTTTGTCTGGCCCCTCACCCAGTACCAATTTGCTTTGAGAGAACCTAGTAGGGGGCAAAAGCCTGCAGACAGCCCCCGGGATCCCTGGGACACAGAAACACCTCCACAATGATAAGGTGGCAATTCGCAGAGTGGAACAAGCATACTCTGCATGCTAAATTTCGTTTTTTCTTCAAAGATCAAATACTCAATAACTTTCTCCCAATATTGGCACCATATGGTGCAAAAATCAATTATATATCTCTCCATGCATTTCAGATTTGAGTCAGACCCCAGATGTACTATCTGTTGCTCGATTTCTTAAGACATTTGAATTTCTTACTCTTACTCTACCAAACGCTGTATCAGTAATTTAAATCCACAGCATTTTGAAAATCTTTGTTAGCAACTTCCAAAACAAGAAATCATGATTTGAAGACAGCCTCAGCCATTAAAAGATCACTTCCAATTATTGCTTTTGTAAACACTCGCGCTGCTTTATGGTTAATGCTTTTTTTATTTTGATATTAACTTGGCATATCATAAGCAAAACATGCAGCTTGTCAGTGAAGTCCATTCAATCGTTCCCTGAACGTTTTTTGCCTCTCTCTTCGTGTCAAGGCTTTCAAGCTGCCCGTTAACAAAGACAGCACTAAAGTCCAGCAGCAGCTAAAAAAACAACATTCCCACACACGAACCTTTCACCGGGAGCGAGAAACAAAGCGTGTCATTCTAAAATACTCACTTTATCCACATCCTTTGGTCTTGCTCTCCTGCTTCGGGACGACTTACCTCAGCACTGCCCAGTAACACTAGCCCCAGCGTCGAAACGAGAGGAGGTAACAACTTGAGGGTAAACATTTAATTGGCAGAGCGTTTTCGCCAATCACCGCAGCCCGAACGCATTCTGGGGCGGTTCTGGCAGATGATTGACTGGTGGGCGGTTTCTCCTGCTCGCGGGGGAAGCGTTTCTGGTGCTTGTAGTCTTTTTCCCAGCACTGCGTGTATCGGATTGTAGCGCTCAGCAACTACATCTCCCATCATGCATTTGTTCTGCAGCAGCAGCCCCCCCTTTCACTTGTTTATCAGAAATAACAGACAAGCAAAAAGAGATAAAGAGGTGGAGATGTAGTACATTTCCATTTGACTCTTAACTTTAAAAACTGCAAACTTACACAGCCCATAGCATTAAAATATCAAAACCAACATAATTATCTGTCTGAAAAAAGTGTCATGCAGCTCAGTTAAAGTCTGGCGGCCAAATCTGTTACAAATGAGAAAACAAAATCTAGATGCAGAAGGGGTGCCAGACCTGCTTCCTATTGCTGCAGCTGAGTATTTGCATGTGCAAATGTTGACATTGTACTAACTTACCATAGCTTGGGGAGGCAACAAACAAACAAATCAGGCTATTGTGTACATACTTCAACTCAGTGATGATGATGGTATTTTCGAGGTTGTGTGTGGCTATGAAACGATCACATATGCCATGTTTTAGGGACAAAGTTAGCAGCGTATTATGCATTCCAGCCATGTAGACTTGGGGACTTAGATAAAATGAGTAATGAGTAAAATGGCCAAACATTAGATAACTGAACTGAAATATGATTACAGTTTACAGTGAAACTATCACTGCTATTAAAAACAACAACAACAACAACCAATCCACATACATCTTGCCTGCTATGGACCACTGCAGAGGTATATGATGCAACACCTTACAGGTTTGCTGACTCAGTGAAATCATTCCCTTTGCTCTAAGAGATGTTTGGAGGTTGTTTTGTTTTTCATTTAGAACAGATTGAGATGGTTTAGATGTAATCTAACTAAACCAGTCAGAAATGTTTCCACAAGTATCTCTGGAGTTTTGTTTTGAATTCCTGCAAGCTTTCTTCTAAGGTGTGTTGTTATGACTAGTGAGCAATCAAAGCACAGATCCCAGAAACAGATTGCTTTTGTAAAGTTATGAAACTTCCCAATGTGTGGTTGTATATTAAACACCTTTAAAAAATGATTATTTTTCATTTTAATTTTATCTTACCATGTCTGGATTATCAAATGACAGACCCCTGGGCACAAACACTTGGTGGGCCCAACTTTTCTTCATCATCAGGTTTTTTTTGTTTTTTGTTTTTTTGTAATCAAACATATTATACAGGAATGTGTGTATCCATGGACACAGGATAGTTTGAAAAGGAGAGCACTGCATCTTACTGAAACAATGGAAAGCAACCATCACAATACAACTTCAATAAAAGCTCTAAAGTACCTTCTATGAAATGAAATGAAAAATGAAGCAGCTAGAGCTTTTTCATGTTTTAAAACAATAATACTATATTTACTGTAGGCAACACCTTTCTCTCACAGATCTATTCAAGAGAATACATTTATTCTTTTTGTTGTGTGTGCTTTTTCATTTTTGTCTTGGATGGACCCCCAATTGTAGTTGGGCTCCTGGACTCACACCCAGAACACTCATTCAAGAATCTGGCCCAGCACCTTATTAAGAGATTTATTTACTCTGATAAATCTTTTATTAGATCTCTCTTAATCATAGGATGGACGGATGTTCCTCTGTGGGACTGCACAGCATTTTTATTGCTTATCTTCCTGTTCCACATCTTGTTCCACATCGTTTCCCAGTATTGTGGCTGGTTCTGCAGGACATGCACTTTTCTAAAGTCTGCCTTTTACCCAATGCATATGAAGGGAACACACAAGAAGAGAAGAGCAGCTGAAATAGCAGTGAAATAAAAGAGAATACAAAAAGTACCAAGTTGTACCAAGTTTATCAAGAGAGCTAAATATAGATTTCTTGGCCGGCAGTGAAAAATCTGGCTCATCTGTGGAGTCGAGGGAGGAACGTTAGAGTGCACAGGCGGAACTATAGTGCGGAGGGCGGCAATGAGGAAGGAAATTTAAAAAGTTCGGACGGTCTGATGGGGACCGTCAACTAGTATCCTAAAAGTAGCCTAGGCGCGTTAAAGATAAATGCATGATTAGTTTAGAAGCAGCCATCGTCCACTGTGGGGCAAAATGGAGACGTATCACGATCAGGTAATGTTTGTTAATCAGCCGTTAGCCGGAGGTGTGGCTAACACGTTAGCTCTGCGGTGTTTACTTTCGCCGAGCTTCCCCTTAGCTCTCTTTTAGGTTTGTTACACCTGTCTACCTAAAGAAGCCAATGGCCCTTGCAATTGGTGGCTTTTGTAAATACGTCAGATTGTTAATCCGTACATAATGTTTGCTGGCTTTGAGCTTTTATGACCACACCACAAACAGTGCAGCTAGCAGGAAGCTAGCTGCACTGTAATCCAATTGAGGGATCGATTAACGCTTGTTGGTTAAGGCACTGTAATTGATTAATCGACCTCACTTTGTGTAGCATGTGAGGAAACTATGTCATTTGACATTTTATTTTTATATATATATATATATATATATATATATATATATATATATAAATAAATAAATTTGTTTCTATATGTATAGTTTTGCACTCATCATTGGCACTCTCACTTTTAGTTACTGTAGATTGTATTTTTTCTTGCTGCTGCAACACAGTAATTTCCTTTGTGGGATCAATAAAATATTTATCTATCTTTCTAATTTCGACTGAGTTTAATGGTGCTGGTCTATGAGCATAAAGGACATTGGGCATTCGTGTCACCCTTACGGAATCTCTTTTTGACTGTTTACTCTGGTAATCAGTATTGGGACTAGAGGAACTGATTGTATTCTCACCATTTCAAATTTATTGTTAAAACTTTTAAAAGCCTTTCTCAAATATACTTTCTCAAAGATACAAATACATCTGTCCTGTTAGTCAGAAAAAATGTCCGTTGTAAAACTTTAGGCTTTGCAAGTTTTTGTTGTCATTTTATTGATACTGAAAACATTTATTAGGTTCTGAAATCAATCTCCTTTTTTGGTTATCTGTAGCTTTTAGATTCCCCCTCCAAGAACAGTTACATTGGGAGCTACTACCAGCCACCAGACAGGATACTGCAACCTTCAAGAGAGCTGGAGCCCCCTGCTCACTTTTCTGTCAGCACGGGCACTCAGATGGCCAGTGGCCCGGTTTCCCAGAGCAGACCAAATATTGACAGCAAAGGTATGCTACATGCATTGTAATGACCTTTTTGTGTCTTACAGTGTTTTTATTTTTGTGATTGCCTTATGTTACAATTATCTGGTATGTTTTTCTATTGTTGTTTACGCCTCTTCAGCCGTGGTTGATGCACTGAAGACCCTACAGGAGAAAATTAGGCGGCTGGAGCTGGAAAGGATGCAAGCAGAGAAGAGCTACCAGCAGTTCTCCCACGATGCTCAAAAGCATCAGCAAGTTATAACATCGTACAGTCAGGCAGCTGGTGGCCTCCCTGGAACTGATAATTCTGCCAGGAGAGGTAAGCGATGAAAAATAGAAAGTGAGAGAGGATACTGTGGTTCACTGGCATCTGGGAATAAATATTCTTAGAATGTTATAAAAATCCGCATAAATTCCTGCAGGTTTTATTAGTTTTAGCTCTGCTTTATGATGACAGAACTGGACTCAAAACTGCAGTCTGCAGAGGCTCGCTGTAAGGTTCTTGAGAAGCAGCTGGACTACATGAGGAAAATGGTTGAAAATGCCAAAAAGGAGAGGAACACTCTGATGGAAAATCAGGTAGCTCGGAATACTACGAATCAAAAAGTTATTTAAAAACCTATCTTTGAAACCAGATCCCAGTCATAAGCATGATCTTCACCTCTTTATTTGTCACATTTCTGGATGTAAGTGACATAAAAACCAAATAATCCCCCTGTCACTTTAACTTCCCTCAAGGCTTCTCTGCAGAATGGGCAAACGAGCAGCTCAAACAGCCAAATTCAGCGAGAGAAGCTGGAGAAACTCGAGTCAGAGTGCCTCAAACTGAGCAAAACCCAGACTCTGGCAGAGGTATCTTAAGGTTTCCTAATGCTGCTTATCTAATTCAGGCAGAATGCTTATTGTCACAAGTTCATTATTTCAGGGTGTGTTGCTGTGATAAACTTTCAGATGAAGCTTGCCATCCTGGAGGAGAAACTACTGAAAGAAGAGCACGAGCGTAAACTCGTGCAGGAGAAGGCGGAGGTGGTTAGTGCAAGTCCTTTTATCCTTTTTAGAGATTTTTGGATTGCACTTGTTAAGTAGCACTTGCAAAAGACACTTTTTTTTTTTTTTATTTTCCACTCCACAATTTTCAGCACACATTCAACAATAAAGCAGCCAGTCAACAAATTCTTCTAAATACTAATAAGAACTAATGTTTTTAACTGTGCTGTCACTGCTGCAGCTGCAAAGGGAGTTTGATGTCAGCCTTCGACCATCTCTGCCACCCACTGAAGAGACAAAGCCAAAGAAGAAAACAAAAAAGGCCATCAGGGTACTTTTCTGACTGATGAATTAATTGCAGGCATTTATTTAATGAAAAAGATTTTTTTTTTTGTATGTAACAGTGATGAAAGTTATCTTTTCCTCAGAAAAACTCTAAGCCTACTGAGATGCTGTCAAATAGCGCAAGGCATAAAAAAATGCCCTTTGTTGCAGGAACAGTAAGTTCCTTCTAATGTTCTGCACTTTTTTTTTAGTTTTCTTTTTGCTCTTTGTGATACATTTTTATTCCCCTCTCACCTGTCATAGTCGACAAGCCCAAGCCACTCGGTTCACGCCAACGTACAAAGCGTCCTTCACATGATGAAGCACCACCAGCCGCAGCTGTGTGAACGACTGACCGCGCTGCACAGGTCTGGTTGCGGAGTGAAGAAAAACCTCCAAAAGGACTTCTCTTCATCTTCCTCTGACTCATCACAGAAGCCCAACAGGCAGCCCGTTGACCAGTCGCTCAGCTCGCTCTCCGACCTGCTCCTGGCTCTGCAGGACGAGCTGGGACAGATGAGCTTGTGAGTAGTGCCGATATACGAGACGCATTCGGAATGTACGTGTTAAATAGATCGCAGGAGATTCATGCAAACATTTCATTTATTTCATAAAACACATTTAAAATAATTTTTTTATTCAGTAGGTGTAGACTATTCAGTGTCTACATATAGTGGAGGCCTATTTTATTTTATTTAAATTAATTTTTGTCACTTTTGTCAGTGAGCATCAGGAGTTGGTGCGTCAGATTGATGAAGCTCAACACCCAGAGCAGAGGCAGGTCCTGCAGAGCGAACTGGAGAGGCTGGTGACCAGGATGGAGGATAAGGGATCTCAGATCACCAAGCTGCGCAAACACCAGAAGATGGTATGTGAACCATGACTCG
Source organism: Andinoacara biseriatus (assembly GCA_015108635.1). Lineage (NCBI taxonomy): Eukaryota > Metazoa > Chordata > Actinopteri > Cichliformes > Cichlidae > Andinoacara > Andinoacara biseriatus. The sequence continues at coordinate 8,637 of VUQJ01019765.1, read as the reverse complement.
GTATGACTTAAAGGGGTTGGTTTGTAACGATTTTTAGTAACACAACAAGAAACTGGATCTGAAAATTTGCCCCCTAATCTAAAAACTGCTGTGCTATATTATGCATTCATTGTTTGCTGTTTTATATGTTCTCAATGGTCATTGCTAATATTAAGCAAAGTTTTAAATCATAAAAGCAGATCTACTTTAAAACAGTGACAGATGAGATTTTCTAGCAAGGTACTTTTATATTTTTAGATAACACCATATTAGAGAGTATTTTAGTGCAGCTGGAGCAGGGTTTTTCAGCTAAGTCAAAGTGCTGGTGTTACCTCACAGAAGAATTTACAAATCCTTTAGTTATTTCTGACCTTTTAATAAACAGAAAGATTCATGCTTGAATAAACTAAACACTACTTAGAAAAGAAAACCCTCTGTGTTGGGGATGTTAAAGTATGTGCCATGAGTTGCTTGTAATACCATCTTATTGCAGTGCATAATTGTGCTGAATCGGTCTAAGTGCCTAAAGTTTTCTGCTCCCGCCGCAGATCCATAAATTGAACCAGTGTCACTCATCTCTTGAGGAGCGCACATCCAAAAAGCTGAGTGGGATCCAGCCACCTGCTCCTTCTCCCGTTAAGACTAAACAGAAGGGAAAGGCGAATTTGACGACTCAGAACAACCTGCAGCTTCTCAGAGAGACACAGAAGTTCAGGAACTGCCTCAGACAGGATGACCTCTCCTGGGAGGCGTGATGTTCTCAGTGAGCCCTTCAGTGTGCAGGCCTTGATATTACAGCTGGATGAAGACTCTCTGTGTGTGTTTATTCTGTTTTTTTCCTCCTCCCTGCTCTTCAAATGACCTCTGAACATTATCGGTAAGCAAATAGAGTGGGAATAAAGATCTCTACACAGTGCTCTTTACATAAAGTATTGCACAGTGTCCTTATAGGGTGTAATTTGTGAACCGTGAGCTTAACTTGATTTTAAAATGATGCAAATGAGGTATGTGCCATTATGAGCTGGATTAAATGGCTTTTTTTTTGTTATGTCATTTTAGTTTTTTAATAAAGTTTACTCTTTCTACATACTGCATAATTATTTTTCTTCCGTTTTCCTGGAATTAACAAGTATGACCACTAGATGGCACTGCTCAGCCTGTAGCTATATTTCAATTTGAAGACTTTTACCTTTGCCAAGTCATGCTGTTGGATGCATAAGTAAACTCTAACTTTGCAAGTTTGCTGGCAGCATCGGTCTCCCCGCTGTGTATATAAAAGAAGGATCAAATGCACCCAGAACAGCAGCTGGATGGGCAGCTGAGTAAGTGCAGCCCTGACCACAGGTCAAACGTGTGTGTGGGGTTTTTAGCTCTGTGCATGTAGGAGGAGCCTTTTTTTTTTTTTTTGGCCACAGAATTTTTTGTCTTTGCACAGCTGAAGCAACTCTGCTCTCTTCTGCTTGCTGGTCAGATGACGGGGCAAATTTGCTGCATGCCTAACACTCACATTTGCTCTGTTTACTTGAGTCACCTATATTGGGACAAACGACCACATGTGAAGCTGCCTCATAACATTTCTCAACTTTATCTCCTCATTATCAGGCCCTAGTCAACATTTTTTACTCTGTCTTCAGGTTTTATACACAAGTAGAAGTTCTGACCTAATCTCAAGCAACTCGATGTGTGATACACAGAGTTAAAATAAGCAAAATTCCTCTTTAAGGATCTGGATGACAGGAGAAGAAAACAGATGCCTGCTGTTGTTCTACATTCATTTCATTATGTAGTTAACATTGCTTGGTCTTGGTATTCCTGCATGACTAAATAATGCACTGAGCTTGTGTTTTCGAGAAAGAGAGAGAGACTACACCTAATGCATTGTTTCTCTGTGCTCCCATATTAGATTACAGAGCATGACTGGACACAACAATCAGGTTAGCCAAGCCAACTCAAGACCCAACCCATGTTCACTTACACAATGTCTCTATCCACTTTCCTGACCCTGCAACTTTGATACCTTGTGACCGCACAACTCCTCTTTGTGTATGAATAGCAGTGGCAAGCCAACCAACAGCGGCATTTCCCTCCCGTCTGTCCCTTTTTTGTTAAAATCTTAGGCTGGAGGAAAAAAAAATCAAAAAGTAGCATCTCCCAGTGTGCGTGGGGATTTTCCATTTTCTGGTGAAAGGCCCAGAGATGTTCTTGATGGAGCAGCACAGTGTTTGCAGCTGAAAAGAGTTAAGTATAGGGTTGCTGATTGCTTTTAACTGACCAAAAACATTATCTCTTCGGTTGTGGAAAAGCCTCTCAGCTGAGGCTGCTGGAAGAATAACAGTCTGCTCAACAAAAATACACACACAGCTTCTTCAAGAGTTTAGACAAGTGGACCGTGAATCTTGAGCGTGCACATGCTCAGTGATTTCCTTCAGAGTTTCAGTTTTTGCTACATGAGCAGAACTTTTCTATGAGCTGAGAAACTATGCACCGTGTTTGGCGGGCAACACTTGAGAGTGTGAAGTGTTGGTGTTTATTCACAGTTTTTTTTTTTGGTTGGTTTGTTTTACAGGTTTTGGTACATGATGTGCAGTGCTCTTTGTACCTGCTTCCTTTTCAAAAACATTTCCAGTTGCTGTTAAACAGAACAAGTCAGTGTTAAGACAAAACTATAAATGTAATTCTTGAGCAAAGCGTTAGTCATTCTTTAAACTTTATGATATACAGGGTTATTATATTTATTGGAGACTGAGAAAAATCTGTGATCATTTAAAGGACTGTAGGCAGGGATGCATGGATGTATCAGCTGAATGGCATTTACAGATGTCTGTGGCTGATTTTTTGTCTGTGCAGCAGACAAAAATCAACCACAGCCCCGTATTTGTTAGTTTATGCCAGATGTAACGGGACACAAACAAACAATCCAAAAAGTTAAACCTTTGTCTCCTCAGTCCATAAAACATTTTCCCAAAAGTCTTGGGGATAATCATGATGTTTTTTGGCAAATGGAAGACGACTGGATGTCGGAAACAGGTCTGGCAGTAATTGGCCCGGGGTGTGGCTAGTGAAATTGAACTCAGCTTTCCAAAACATTTTGGTTGATCTCAATTAATGTTTAACTACACATTTAATCCTTGAGATACCTTCATATAAGAAAAAGAAGTGCAATTTCAATATTATGTCTCAGTTTTTTTTATATGATAAAGAAATGCTGGTGTAGTAAAAGAAAGAAATCTGTCAGCATAACTCTGGGGCTTAAATTGTAAGAAATAAATGTGTAAAATGACAGAAAATGTTCTGTAGTATGAATGGCAACAGGGAAGGTCTTTATCAGGAAGAAATCAGCTGTAAAACATATGAAAATACAATTAAAAGTCCAAAATCTATACCCTCCTTCACATTTTCCAAAAGGTATCCAGTGGGCCCGATTGGAGTCCTTGCTGGGCCGATTCTGGCCCCCAGGCCTTATGTTTGGCACAGCTGATGTAAAGTCTAGAGCAGGGGTGGACAAACTTTTTGGCTCTGGGGCCACATTGACTTTATGAAATCTGACTTCTGGGCCAGCACCGGATACATGAATATCAAACATAAACATAAACTTTTAGTGGGAACAGTGTTGTTTTTGCCAGTGCATCAAAGTCTGGTGTTAGATTTGTTGTAACAATTCTCAGAATCCTCTACATCAGTCACATTTGTGATATGATTCGATTTGGGCAATTTTGTACCAAGCTTCGGCGGGCCAGGTTAAAAAAGACCAACAGGTCAGGTGTGCCCCATGGGGGGTAGTTTGCCCACCCCAGTCTAGAGTGATTTTCTAACTGTTTTTTCCTGTGACCTGTGCTGTGGTCTTAATATAGACATGACTTTTTAACCATTCCCCTTGAGATGCTTCATTGAAGGAACGTTTAGTGGGCTAAAGAATTAAAAGAATGATCTGTATGCACATTTTTTTCTCTCATAGCTGTATAATTACCTAATGACCCATCTTGGGAGCCTCATGACCCCCTGATTAGGACAAGATACACAAGGAAATGGAAATCGAGGGCCCGAATGGGTCGGGTCAGGGCAAGACAGCATGGATCCTACATTAGGCACCACAAAGAAAGTGTGTGTCAATATGAGTCAGCTTTTTGTGCTGGACAGAACAACACACTCAAAGGAGCAGGTGAAGGTCAAAAGTGGAGCAGTTTGCTAGACGGTAAAAAAGAAGTTGAAAAAATGCCAGCCAAACAAATTAAAAATCAAATGTTTTAAGATGAACAGCTTGTGATATGTGCTTATTCACCTCATTTAAATTAAGTCTGGAAACAACAAGCCTGATTCTGTCAAAACTGCCTAAAGGACAGACCTGGGGTCAAGTGTAACTCAGTTTCTCAGAACAGAAATGAGCTGAATGCTGAAATTCAATCTGCACACGCTCAAGATCTTTATCAATCCGAGGAAAAAAAGCAGGATTATTTCACCTTAGCTGAAGCTTTAAACAGACACATTTTTAAGTCTTATTTGACTGACGATTGTATACATGCAGTTTTTACCGTTCTTTATGTGGTATATGTAGAGCAACAGATAGAGCAATTGATTTCTGAAATGTTCAGACCAGCCTGTCTGGCACCAGCAACCATGTCATGTTCAAAGTCACTTACGTTTTTTGTTTGTGTTTTTATGTTATGAAGGAAGCTACTTTCAGCTGCTCCCTTATTCACAAGGGGTCACCACAGCAGGTAACTGCAGGTTTGATTTAGCAGCCCCGAAAGGGAGTTGGGTCTCCTCCCAGAATCAAACCAAAGATCTTTTGCTTGGTAGGTAAATGTGTAATCCACTACAACATGTAGTCACTCTGAGATGCAAAGGAAAACGTATATATATAAAAAAAAAGTTATTCAGCTGCTGCCACATGTATATATAATGCCAATTTTGCCATCAAAGTGCTGAATTTCTGCACACGTGCTTGTCTCTAGTGTAAACATGGTTTAATTTTATTTCTGTACTGTTTGCGTCCTCTTCATCAGGACTATTTGTCCTATTGAATTTGAGCCAGTATTAATTATACTCGCATAAGATAAACAGAAACTGATACACCACCTTTTAACTGGGCTTTCAACTGTAACCATGGTGACAAGAGCCCTACAAAACCTGCCCATGTATCGTCTTTCCACTCATGCAAATGACAAGCTCCAAAGGAGATGCCATCGCAATCAAATAAGTTACAGTGCAGTGATTTGTTTAACA